>SOMO01000011.1:421733-442947 GCA_028128575.1 Paedocypris carbunculus | reverse complement strand
TTATTTAATTTTAAACAGAAACAACAAAAGTAAAGACAATATCTAGACAGACAATAAATGTAAATATCGAAAACAGTCAAATTGTGCTTACAATGTAAACAAGACGTAAACAGAAAGGCTGATTTTTATACATATAGAATACCGTATGTTTTGTCAATATATTTTTTAAAAGTTTGCTTTTTATTCAGAAATAAGAACATGCGATTTGAAAAACATTTCTGGTAGATTCTTCTTCCACTTCAGTGTGAATGATGCTCAAGAGGAATTGAAAAGCTGCTTTTCCTTTTTGAAAACGTGTGAAGTGACATCTCAGATTGTTTTGATGAAAGTCTGATTTGATTCTGGTAGAAGATCCCTGCAGTTTTCATCAAAAGCCCAAGACGGGTTGCAAGAAACCGTAATGATCTGTCCACCAAACAAAGCACTTGAGCTCATCAGGTTCCTCATCAGAAGCTGAATGGAGTCGCTACAGGGTTTTTATTACTCAGACACTTGGAACATCTCAAGTGTTGTGATAACTCCACGCCAACGTGGCAGATCCAATCGGTACGCCTTTATAAGCCAACCAGATCTCCAGCATCCTCAAACCAGCTCGCAGACCCCAATATTACACGGCAGAACCAGCCTCGGAATCGAGAATGAAGTTCTCCTGCGGGACCATCCTCATCACGCTTGCACTCTTGTCTGAATCCTACATCGGATCCTCCGCCGTTCCACTGAGCAAATCAGATGAGGTGGATCCAGACCTGCAAGGCCTGAGCGAGATCTTGGAAGAGAACACTCTGAAGGCCCCACCAGGCAAACCCAGGATCATCGTGGTGGCCGACTCCAGCCTGCTGAAGACCCTGACTTCTCTGGGACGAGGAGTGACTCATCTCAGCCTTCCCGAGAACATCCTGAGTCCAGAGCGGCGAGAACTGGGTTCCGAGCCCAGCCCGAGCGTGGCCATCATCCGGAGAGACACCATGAGGTGCATGGTGGGACGAGTGTATCGGCCCTGCTGGGAGGTGTAGATGGACTGAGATCGGATGAAGAGAACGTCTGTTATGTGTCTTTGAAATGATTGTGAGCAGAAGTGTACGGATTGCATTAAATGCTGTTTAATTGTGTTACGCTACGGTGGCTCGACTTTTATTTCTTTGGGTTTAAGATTCTTGGGGGTTTTGCTTATTTTCATTGTGGTGGACACAAAGCAGCCGAATTTGCGTCTCGGTCCTGGTCACAGCGTCTCAGAATATCTGTGTGCTGAGTCATCATTATTTAATTGTTAGCTTTAAAAATCTATAGGCAAAACCAACTCAAAAAATACAGGCTGAGCCTTGAACTCGGTTAATGCACCATTACATTGCAACATAATCGGCACTAAATTTCAGTACTTTGAACATTTATTACCAGTCATAATGGATTAGCTACCGTTTACAGGTTAAATTAGTCAGCTACAGAGACAGAAAACAAAAACTAAACGTGTGCTAAAACATGTCTGGAATTTGCAAATAGTTTGTCAAGCTTGGCTTTCACTTTTCACGAAAGCTAATATTCTTGTAATATGGAGTTTTCGCGTGATTCATAATATGGCAAGCAGGCAATCAATAGTGACTCTCTTTGATGTTGAGATGCTGATGTTTAATCCACTGCAATTTAACACAAATTGAAACATTGTGTAGCAGTGACACTGACAAGGTAACCCTCCTGTTATGTTCGGGTCAAATTGTTTTCAAAGTTTAAAATAATTTAAAAAAATACTTAAAATTATTTTTTTCCACTTTGAAACCTCTCCAGCTTGGCTTATTTAGTGAAATCAGCATATATTAAAAATGGTTCCGTTCACATATTTGTAACACCCACTACATGTTTTTGTTACATAAATACTGTTCGGGTCAATTTCTCTCTCTCTCTCTTTGTCTTTGTCTTGTCATAACCGCAGCCACATAGTTAACACCAACAATCCAGACGATAAATTGAATAAAAAGCAACAATTCTCTTACATATTTACACGTGCGCTTTGAGACAGTTAAAACTGTGAAAAGCGCCCTACAAATACTCATTATTATTATTATTATTATATTATCAATTTGACCTGGCATACAAAATGGAAGCTAAAACGAGTCAGAAAGAACAAATACTATTTGCTTCTTTGAAACAATGAGTCATAATAAACAGCTGTCTCACACTCTCAAACACACACAACACACAGACAAATGTGCACGCATTTTGTGTGCCTCATCTTTGACGTGTTAGAATGCATGTATTTTCAGGGGATTGTTCTCAGTAGCTGTGGACAAACTCCACCCACATTGAGTGGTCACTCAGCAGGGGAGGGGCTAAACAAATATTCTCAGAGTCCTACAACAATTACACTTTGCAGCTACATATTATGGACTTTGTCAGAGACAGCAGCAAAATGAGTGGCAGGAGTAAAAAGATGACAGACCTGATGGCTCTGAAACCAATAGTTGATCGTAGATGATTGAAACAGAACCAAGACCATCTGATGATTCGTTTTGTCTTCATTTAACAAGAAAATACTATGGTTTTAGAGCATTGCAAGACATTTACATAAACTGAAACTCAATTAAAGTTCAGGGGTGTTCATCAAATGTAAATTCAGTGTCATAGAAAAGGAAACGTGAAGTGCCTGAACCCTCTAGGTGCCACAGACTTGTGACTGACATTCAGATATTGAAATCATGCTCAGCTCTAAAAAAAAAAAAAAAAAAAAAAAAAAAAAAACCATGAAAAAATTTAGAAGGAAGATGTGTTTAGGGGAGAAGTGGAAAATTGATCAGATTTAGAACAATTAGAGTAGCATCATTAGCCAACAATACTAGCCGCTCTACTCAAGAGCAGCATAAAGAATGGAATAAAGTCAGTGCATCAATGTTAACAATCAAAACCAATTACTTGCCGTCCCAGAAATATTTCGAAACGTTAGATTAACCAGCTCAGTGAAACTAAACAGTTCCTTGAGTGACACTAGAAACTGAAGTCCAAAGCGCACAAAAAGCGTTTGACAACACATGGCTGAAGAAACCACACCATCTTGTGGAAACCAGAAGGAACAGAGGAAATGAACTTTCCATTAAAACAGCTAAAACTTTATTTGCAACGTGCTGTACAGGAAAAACTCTTGTGTAGTCAGCTTAAAAGGCAGTGGAAAATAAAACTTCTGAAACTAATGCCTAAAAACATGCATAAATTATACAGATTTTACAGAGGTAGCACATGGTGCTCAAGTCCTTTAAACCGCTCCTCTACATGACCTGCTTCGCAAGGTCCTTGACATAAGAGGATTTCAGTTGTGCGATTGAAGAAATCCTCATCTGCTTTTGACTGGCATACTTGTTCTTCACAGCCTAGAGGAAGCAAAAAGGTGTTAACTGAAGTTCAGCTGGAGAAGATTTGGGGGGAGGGGCAAAAAAATAAATAAATAAAACTCACCACATGCTTAGAAAGTCCATCGTTCACCTTCACAATGTTCTTGGCAATGTGCTTGATCACAAAAAGCAGCTCGTCTTCTGTGTAGCCCATGTAATGCTGAAGAGTGGGAGTCTGTGGAGAAGGAAACATAGGAACGAAGCAGCAAACAGACAGGCTTCAAAACCTACCCATTCTCCACTGTTGAAGACCTTCAGAGCGAGGACATAGGAAGCACAAGCCAAGTGGGAAGGAGGAAAATGGACCAGCTCGTAGTCGAGCATGGTGAGCTCCAGGAAATACTTGGCCAGAGTGTGCTGCTCTGCGGTGACCTAGTGTTCAAAAGCCATCAAGTCAGAACAAACGAACATCCTGATCAGAGGACCGCAAACATACGTCTCCAATCTTGGATGCTCTTCTGAGGAACTGCAGCGGCAGAGGTCTTTCAAAATTGAAGTCCAGAACCCTCATGATGTTCATCTCCATTTCTCGGATCTGAGTGGTAGTGTAGGCGCGGTCTGTGACAAAAGCAAAGTCTGCAATCTCAGGCGGGTACATCTCCTCGTATTTTGAGGCGAGGAACATGGCGGTGACGCCGACAAGCTGGAGCTGTTTCTTAGGAACCGGATGATCCTGGACAAACCAGCAAGCAGGTTAGACCTTAACCTTTTGGATAACGAAAAAAGAAAACCAACCTGAAGGAATCGATCGATGATGGCCACAGTCATGTACATGGTCTCTTGCAGAAGCCTGAACTTGATCTGGACCTGGACGAGCCAGTCGATGAGAATGGCTCGCATGTTGCCGGTCACTTCCCGTCCTTGTAGATAGTTCTGCCTCACAGCTTGCTTGACCTAGGAGAAACAGTTTAGGTTAGGAGCAACAACAAATTACGTGCTAAAGTTAAATACGTTAGACTTTGAGCATCTAGCAACTAAATGCCTTCAAACCTCAAGTTGGCGGAGATACACATAGATGTCCTTTACGTATTCGCTGCAGAGCATGGGGTTGTCGCAGTCATTCGCATCCACGTCCTTGATGGCAGAGACCTCAAGGACGTCAGAGAAGGCCTGACACAGATCCTCTGCAGTACAGCCGGACATCTCCATGGGATCAGCAGGCATCTCGGTCAAGTCCTGCACAGAGAAGTCTCTAGATTTAAGAAACAGTGGGCATTTTAATGGCAATAGCTAATGTTTAAAAGAGCCAAGATTAGAGCAAAAGTTGTGTAACAAGCGGCTAGCTACAGAAGAGCTTCTTCCGATGGCAATTAAGCTTTACAACTACCAACCTCTCCATTGATAACTTTCCTGTCCTTTTCATTCAACTGCAGGGCCAAAGGAACATCCTTCTAGGGTTAAAGTTAATTGAAGTATGAATGCAGCTTTGACGTGAAGAACACTTAATAAAACTACAAAGCACACAATTGTATCAAAGAACATTTGGCATAACCATTAAACCACAATGGTGATGTCATTAGGTCAGAATTGCACTTTCCAACGTCTTCTGACCAGTAAGAAGCATTGGAGTCACCTGGGCTTGCTCAACTACAGAGGTGATCTTGAGCTGCGCGACCACGGGTGCCTTCACCACCACTGCCGCTGGCACCTCAGCACTGGGCTCACTCTTCCCATCCTGTGAGCAGAGAACGGGTCATCAGGGTCAGACAGACGGTCCACAGGCCAAGAACTCAGCCGCACCTTCTTCGCAGCGGCCGCAGCCTGTCGTGTCAGCGGGTTGTTGCCGATCTCTCCCAGTGCGGCCCGGGGTCTCAGTCCGGGCTTGGCAGGTGCAGCTGCTTTGCCGGGCAGAGCGTTCTGGTTCTTGGTGCTGTTCAGACGAGAGTTCTTGATGGAGGGAGGAACACAAGCGGTTAGAAACGACTCTTCCTCCGCACGCCACGCCGCAGCATGACGGTATTCGTAAGTTAGTAGCGGACGGTGAACGGTGGATGTCGTCTGTACCACTCAGTGTATTTTTTTTATTATAATACACACTGAACATTTAATTGATTGTAGACAAGTAACAATAAAAGGCGCAAAGACCGGCAATAACCAGCATGTTTCGAAAAGTCGACTGACTAGGCCCAATTCTCGCCGACAATTGAAACAGAAGAGATTGAATAGAAAACGCAAAAAAAAGAAACCGATCACGTGAAAAACTCAGGTTTCTTGTCATATTATACATAAATGTAACGCAATATCTCATAAGATAGCAGATTACAAATATTTCACGAGTCACTCTTTCGAATCGATCGCAAAGCCTCGCGTTGAGGAAAAAGCTAAAATGCTAAAACAACGAAAATTTCCGAAAAAATACAGTTAAATGGCAAAATTGAGGTAAAATCGTAACCAAGATACATATAGTGTACGTTCTCGGAAGTTAGCACACATGCATTTCACGAGCACAAACAGTTGTTGAACTTGCAGTCAATTTGGTCTCAAAGGGTTTTGGTTTTAATATAACAACTTATTAAAGACAGTTAGCGTATTGAAACTTACTCGTGTGACACGGAAAGCCATTTTTCTGGACGACTGTTGCTGCGAGACGATACACAAAATGCAGGAAGAACTGCTGGAGTAGCTAACGTTATCGTGCGCCGCTCCGTGGTTTAAATTGTCGCTCGCTTGAACGTGATTGGTTGTCTTTGAAAATAATCCCACTATGATTGGCTTGCCAGTACCAGATCCTAATACGCTTCTCAGGCGACTAGTGATCACGTGACTTACGAGGGCGTGCCAAAAGAACCAAGGCTGCTATGTTATTATAAACAGTATATTGTTGCCATACGTACACTTTTAACATTAATTTTTGTTTTATACTAATATGGTAGTTAACAAAGTTAACATCTTAGCAAAAGTAATGTGAAAATGTTTTCCTGACGAGAATTGCTCTTTTTCTGACGTGACTGATTTTTGTGGGGTCTTAATCTGTTTAAAATAATATTAAGAATTGTATTTTTGTTAATATAGTACTTCAATTGTAAGATAAATTAATTTTTAAAATTAATATTGTTTATTCTCGTTTTTATAGTTTCTGCACACACTTAAGTTCATAATTATTTTTATGAACATAAAGTTTGTATGTATGACCACAATTATGTTTCCATTTAGTTCAATCAGAAAACATCAGAAGTCACCTGCGTGTATATTGCGCTTATATTGCATAAGGCAAACTCATCTCATTTCATTCAGGTACAAAACATGCTAGCAGCTAACTTATAGCTTACTTATAGATTTAAAGCCAGAGCTTTAAAGCCAGAGCAAAATAACACACAAAATTAAAACACGTCAAGCTCTTTATTTCTCAATATTATAAAAGGTAAAACATTTTACATTATACATGTGCCATCTTTATAATATTTCATGGACTCCATTTGCTGAGTCATGGTCAGAACCTCGTGGAACCCGGCGCTGAGGCCCGACATGTGCTGAAAGTACGCCTCCTTTTCCAGCTGTACAGTCAGATTATTAACTCCAGCATCCTTGAGCACAGCCGAGACCTGAGGATCAGAATAAATCTGTTCAGATGAGGGAAAACAAAGTAATAAAGTACAGTAAAGTTATTCTACAGTAATAAAGCAGCGTTCTTGCCTGCTGAATGATTCGTTGCTCCACGACGTCAGACATGAGCTGGAGATGGATGGTTCCAGCAATCACACTGGCGGAATGTCTCCAGAAGTGCGGGTCACGGTAGGACAGAACACCTTCTATTTTCTGGATCTGAAACGACACGCGAGGGATAACGAGCGTGCGCCACCACAGGGATAAAGCCTCTGTCAATCTACTGTACCTTTTCTAGGGCAAAGTTTAGATCCTTCTCATCCAGAGGTGGAGTTCTCAGGAGCAGAACTTCACAGGCGTCCTTCAACAACGGAATGACGCTGAGGAAAATCAGCGTAGCGATGAAAAGCGAACAGATGGGATCAGCGATCAGCCACCCGAACTGTCGGATGAGAATAGTGGATATGATCACACCGACACTGCCGAATGTGTCGGCGAGAATGTGCAGGAACACTCCTGCGGAGAAAGAAAAAGGCCTTTCAGAAGATCACACAGGTTAAACTTAAAGAACTGAAACCTGCTTATTTCAGGTGAAATTACAGACCTTCTGATTTTGAATCCAGGTCAAACTTGAAAATTGGAACATTCATTACAGTATACCAATTGAAGAGGTGAAACTATTATATGAGACTCATCACATGCAAAGCAAGACAGTTCATCTTGTTTCAGCTGATAATGGCTCCCAGAATCCACATTTGTACATTCATGCTATAATAGATAATAGAATGCCTTTATTGTCACTGTATTTCAGGGTTACAATGAAATTAGTAAAACACACAAAATCCTGAAACTGTCTTGTTATATCCAAAGCGACACACGCAATCCACAGAAATCTGTTAACATGGCAGCAGCATGGCAGAATCATGATATTTGTAAACACTAAACATCGTGTATATTGAGTAGTGTATGAATGATCGGTAGCAAAAAAAATAAATAAAAAATGACTGAAAAATTCTGATGAGTTCTAATCTTGTAAAATGAATTACAATTAATAAAGCGTGACTGGGATTGGAAGCAATATTCCATTATAAGCAAATCAATTTTAACAGCATTACTGGGGCTAGGAATGGGCAAAATATCTGATAGTAAAAACAGGCATTTTGCTGTACAAGCCAATATCTGATTGCGGTAATGATAAAAAAAATTGAGTGTCCAGCTTTTTTGTAATCAAACACAGAAGCGCATTAATATTTGCTGCTGTTGTTTTATTTATGCACAAGTTGTGTTTCTGTCGTGCTGCTCTATTGCTGAAGCCAAAGCTGGAAACAACTGGAAACAGTTTAGCGTGCGTCCGTCTTACGCTGAAAAGAGCGTGTGTCTGAGCTATATCAGAAAATTAAAAACAGATTAAATTCCGTTATCTCTAACGCTAACAGCGGCTAATTTTTTATGACAGTGTGGGTAAAATGGAGAAAGATATTTGCATTCACACTTTACAGTAGTGAAAGACAGGCTGCTCAAACTGTGGAGTTTCATCAAATTTTTTCAAGCTCTCAATCCTTGTTAACAGATGTTAACCGTTTTCACGTACACATACAGTGTAAATAATCTTATTATAGATTTTTTTATTTAGGTAGAATTAATGCTAAATATAAAAGTAAACAATATGGCGGACCATACAGCAAAATTAATCGTTTAAAATAGCTGCTACTTTTGCGAATTGTAACTTTTGAAAACTTAAAATTAATACATTATCATTTTTGTTGTGTACTCAAATAATCGTGATACAATATTAATATTATCAATTTTGGAAAATATTGTGGTATTCATTTCCACCATCATTTAGCTCACCTCTCATGTTGGCGTTCATGCCCCCTCCATGAGGTCCGTGTGAATGGGCGTGGCCGTGAGAGTGTCCATGGCCTCCGTGACTGTGCTCGGCATTTCCGTGACTGTGTGCGTGTGAGTGCGAGTGGCCGTGATCCTGCCCGCTGCAGCCTCCTTTAGACGCCCCGTGTGAGTGGGCGTGGCTGAAGGCGCAGATTCCCACCAGATTGACGATGAGCCCACCAACCGACACCGGCTGCAAGGAGAAAACACAAAAACAAACACTCATGGTGTGACATTCACCTTAGTCAAACTTGTCAGAATTTGGACAAAAAGCAAATGTTGGCTAAACTGACAACTCTGAATCTCACAATTTCAAAATACTGTATATGATTGTTTCAATAACTGAAAGTGAGTGGATGATAAAACATGTTCTCATGCTTAACCAAATTACTTATTGACTCTAACTTAAAGAATAATGTACCAGACAATTGTCTGACTCCAAATAGACATCATAACCTCACATCAATAACGTAAGTAGAACTGCATTTTCCACCTCAGGAATAACTCATAGCTGCAGCATATGCTCTCTAGGCCGGATGCAGAAAGACTCTTACATGCTTTTATGACCTCAAGGTTACTGTAATGGTCTTTGCCCAACTAGTAGATTCAGAATGCGGCTACTCAATTTAAAATTATTTCAATGACTTTTTAAGCACTAAACAGTGCTAATATCATTTTCTGTCCTTGTTCTCACTCCTCTCCTGAGATCATGAGGAGAGTTGTTGCAACCAAGATGGAGAAGATGTTGCTTTGACTGCTGCGGAAAGATAGCATCTTCTAGAAGCGTCAGATGAGTGATGACTTCACTTTTGGCTTCCTTGGCTTCCTGGAGCGTTTGTTTGCGCCACCATCTCACACAACTTTCTAATGTTAGAATGCCAGAATAGTCTGGCATCAGTGAGTCGGATCTCTGGGTTTATTTGGTCTCTCTCCATCAGAGAGTTTTCTCTTCCTAGCCATTGTCATATCTTAATATCATAATACAGACGAGCAATGGACCTAATTGCAACTATGATTTTAATTCACACAGCTGCTTTGGGACAGTCTTAGTCAGGGAAAAGCTCTTTATAAATAAACTGAACTTGAATGTTTTGTCCAAGCTCCACGATTGGTTTTGTTTTAGGGAGAATGTATGTACCGTTAGCATATCCGTGTTGATGTTTGGCGGGTTGATCACTCTGGTGACGGACTCAACGAAGACGAAAAAGGCAATGACCATGAGGAACAGGCCGTTGATGAAGCCAGAAAGTATCTCAACACGACCGTATCTGAAATCACACCACAGGTACTTTTATTCTGATGGGAAGCTGAGGAATAAATGTCACAAGAGGCAGATGATTGATGGCTAGATCGATTGAATAAGTTAATAATTGGATCATTTTGGAGTCTGTCGATTAACAAATGTGTGTGTGAATGTGTATGTGTCCCAGTCAGTGATTGGTTGGCCATCACTTCAGGGTGTGTCTTGCCTTCAGGCCCAGAGTTTTAGGCCCAGGGACTAGCTCTGGCTCTAAGAGACCCAGAATTAGAAAAAGTGATTTTGAAAATGGATGGATGGATGATGTTGTTTGTGCGGTGTTGATTTTAGATTTGGTTATTCATTAAACCATATATGATAATTTATGTCTTTATATTTATTAAGTCTTTTTGATGTTATATGTTGAGAAGATCCATGTAGATTTTTTTTTGTATAAAGTAGAGTTTCAAAAAAAACTTTCAGGTTTCAGTTGCCGTTTCAGAAACTGTTAGATGTGTCACCAAAAAGTTGCAGAATCTTCTAGAATGCAAATAAAATAATTTAATAAAACTGTAGTTTTACTTATTTAAACCAGAATTGGGTAAACTAGTGTGAGCATGCAATTGTAGCTGTAAGCAGTAATAGTGGGGATTTAGCCTTTTGATCTTTGTAGCAATGAAGGCAAACCCTTATCATACTACTACATCCTACTAAGATCTTCATTTCCTTCTCATCCATCTTAAATCTTCAAACCATTTGTTAACGGGATTTATTGGGTGAAGGAAATCTGTTATATAAAACAAAGATGTAGGAGCAGGAATTCACTTAATCACCCATAAGAATAGATCTTGGTGGCTTTCCATCTGGTCATGAGAGCAGCAAACAGACCCAGCACCAGCGCTGAGCAGTCGAACAGCATGTGGAAGCCATCAGAGATCAAGCCCAGACTGTTGGTCCACACGCCGTAAAAGAGCTCCACAAACGTGAAGGCCTGAGGGGAGATGGACACGGTCGTTAGCATCACAGTCACAGGATGAAACTCTGACAGGGTTTGACGTACCAGATTGAGACAGAGAAAGTAGAAGATCTGGCGCGAGTCGTATTCCTCCAGGATTTGTTTGAGCGAGTCTTTGATGAAGCGAGGCAGGGACTGGGATGTGTGCTGGAGCGTGTCACCCATCAGGTTATACAGAGGGGTCCCACTGGGCGAGTAACCCACTAGTGTTCCCTTCTGACCACTGGAAGATGGAGCTGACAGCACACTATCGGCTGAAGAAACACACACACAATAGAACAAGTCTAGTGTCTAACATAAAAGTAAAATTATATGTTTGTGTGTGTGTGTGTGTGTGTGTGTGTATGTCTTTTCCACTCTCTGATTGGTTGGCCACCAACCAATGTGTGTGTCCCAATTGTGAATATGTCTGGATTGATGTTAGCTTCCCGTGTCCCAGACACTGAAAAATACTCTTTCTTTCTACTGAAAAGAGAGAAAAAATAAAAAAGAACTCTTTCTACTGTACTTAGATAAAAAAAATGGTTTATATAAATAAATAAATAACAATACCAATAATAAACATATATAAATATGTCTATGTGCTATATATAATATACTCCTTACACTTCCTTAGTATGAAGTCTAATTTATATCGAAACAGCTGAGACCCCATGTAACCAATGTACTAATAATGTTTCTGCTGTTTGTTCGATTCATTAATATTTAGTTTGACTTATTATTTTGCAACTTAATGTTGTTGCATTATTTTTGTTTACTCGCGGGTCTTTATTATGACACCATGTTATGTTTAGCGTTCAGTTAAAGAGAGACTATTTTATCTCCCACTACCACATACAGTATTACACGTTATATTTTTGTTGCGTTTTATTTTTCTGTTTAATGCTTTTTGTGCACCCACTTTTTTCCACAATATCCACTTTTCAAATTAATATAAAAGTTGTATTTATTGCAAATGTATTCATTGCACATTTATTTTCACAGTGGATTTGGGGAACACCTCTTCAAATAAACTAGTAGCAGGAGATCCAAATCGGGTATGTGTGTGTGTGTGTGTGTGTGTGTGTGTGTGTGTGTGTGGATGTGTTCCTTATCAGAGTAAACCTAGACTTCTCCGCTCCACTGGAACGCTTGAGAGAGATTGACTTACCCATGATGAAGAAGCATGTGCTGACCAGCACTCCACCAGACAGCACATGCTCCGTGCTGCTCTCCTGGACCGCTCCACTGATAGAAGTCAACTGGTCAGTCAGAGAATGACCCCAGAAGGTTGCCAGCAGGAGACCAGAGAGGAACAAGAAGATGGAGCCATAGCGAGCGGAGTGCGAAACATCCAGTTTTGTGGAGCAAATGGACTCCACGTAAAAGTCCAGTATCATGACAGAGACGATGATCAGAGTGAAGGGCAAGATCAGGCTGGACCAGGATTCCACTTTACTCTGCGAAGGTACAGATGAGGAAAACAACATTAAAGTGATTCATATAAATACTGATATAGAAAAGAAGGCTAGTTGGAAGAATTGAAAGTTGGTTGGTCAGTCAAATTGAAATCAGTCAATCAATCAAAGAAATACGAATGGATGGATGGATAGACAGACTCAGAGAGAGAAAACAGATACAAAAACGGTCAGATCAGAGAAGACGGATGGAAGGATGGATGGACATACGGACAGACAGATAGATACCGATAGACACATCAGATACACCTGATGCGTATTCATTCATGCCTCGGTGCCAAAGCCTATCTATGTTTTGGATATGCTTAATACCTCATGCCTTTCACACATCATGTGACAATCCTGCTGCCCGCCGAAAGTATCACGCCATGTGACATAATATTGGATATAAATATTATTTCTTTTTGACTTGTCTTCAGTGATGTACTAGAGTCAAATAAATCTATTGTTAAACTCCAGATCCGCCTACCACGAGAGAGACAGGCCGCCACGAAAGAAATGTTTTTGATTTATAATTATTGCAGAAGCCTCCAAATCTAACAGATAGATATATAGATAGACTAATTGGAAAAATACATACACAAAAACTTTGACAGATTAACAGACAGACAAACAGACTCGCCTCTGTGGTTGCAGATAAAACAATGACCCACGGCAGCAGAACTATTGCCGATACAAGGTTGGACAAAGCGTACAGGCGTTTTGCTCCTCCGATCTCCACTGATAACTTCTTGGATGCCGTGTGGAAGGCCACTCGGAGACAAAGGGCCAGGACCAGGAGAACCACTCCACCCTGGGCAGGCACACAGTTAGAGTGTTTGAGCGCATTTAAACCGATACTGAAAAGAGACACACACCTTATGGTCTGCAACACCCAAAAAAGCGATTCCGGTGTACAAGGCGTGAGTCAGAGTGCTGTCGTGGTGGCCTTCAGCTGAAGAACCGCTTAAGGAACATCTTCTCTAACCACGGCTGGATCTCTTTCACTCACTCAAGCTGTCTTACACTGAAAACAATTCTCTCTCTCAATCTTTCTTTTTCTCTGTCTCACTCGCTCTTTCACTCACCAGCATATTGACAGTCGTGAGAGTGATTGTGTGGAATGCTTTCATGGCACTTAAAGGATACGGTGCTCCGCCATCTTTGCCATGAGATCATCATTATCGAACAGTAGGAGGCAGATCACTGCGATTATGAAGAAAGCAGCGCCCCTGGTCTACAAGAGAAGAAAACATCTGTTAATAAACCATCGTTAAATATGAATTACACCACTCCAGAAGGAAATACTGGCTCTTACTTTTGACGGTCCCCCTCCAGAACTGGTGAAGAGAACGGCGAGGAACGAGATCACCACCACATCACTGTGTTCAAACAGCAGCAGTGTCCTGCGAGAAAAACCCGTCCGTTCACTCCAGCTTTACTCTACCATCCATTTCCACAAAGCTACGTACCGGAGCGGTCCACAAAGTGTCAGGCCAAAGAAACCCAACAGGCAGATGACACAGCTCATGATGGCATGCTTGAGTATTCTGATCCACTGAAAAAACAAGAAGACTAGTCAGCAAACCGTGAGACTAATAAAAACCTATATGATACCATGTGAGACAACTGAGACAATGGTGTGACAAGGTCAGGATTGACGTGTTGTGTAGTATTCCTTATCAAGACGACTTAAACACAAACACACTAAAGCACAAACTCACTGCTCCGAGTTTATGTGTGTCCCTTCACTAGATGGTTAAATGCAAAGCACATTCATCCACTACGTCACCAAGAAAGTCAAAGTGTTTTTACAATGACCTTCAGATATCTATACAATTATTTAACACCTCAAAAACAATTGTCCTCCTCATGTGAAGAATATTAGGCATTCGAAGGCATGTTAGCGCCGCAGCTCTCCCTCAAATTTTGTTGCAATGTAATGTTGTAATGACAATAAAGCCATATTGTATCTTGTATCATTTACCTGTCTCCTGGGAATTGTTTTTCCTGATGAGAACGGCTTTTGAAAAAAAAGCAATATGACTGCACACCTAGACGGGAAGAACAAATTAAATGAATGATGAGGCATTCAGAAATAAAACTACACTTGTGCGTTGGTTTCCGTCCTTACCCCAGCTTCAGAATGAAAAGAAACTGAACAATGTGCACGACTTTCAGAAGATCGTAGGACTCGAAGATCCCAAAAGCTTTCAGCAGCTTGGTGATGAATAATAAAACTATGTACCGGGTGAGTCTAGAAAGACATGAATAATAAAACATTTTGAGTGTTGATAGTTATTCAAATATAAACACTGGTCATTTATTCACCACCAATAAGAAATTAACTGTCATTTCCACATCCCCAACAGCATTCCATTAGTTTTTTTCTTCAGATGTTTGGAGTGTTTTAGGAACTCTAAAATCTTCTTTCTTACCTGGAGTTTCTAGCCTCGATTGGGCCGAGTTTGCCGCTGGAGATGACATTACTGCTATATTTATCCTCCATCCTGTCCGCCGTTTACCACTGTTTGTCTCTCTGACAAACCAAAGATGTGATGTGCATGCCTTCACTTAATCGCCTCAATCGCTAGAGATAAATCCATCCATGTGTTGTTTATAGACGACATTCTTGAAATATGATTGGATGGGGTTGATTTTCCCTAAATCTGATAGATTAATTAGTCTCCGGCTACATTCACACTGAGGTTTCTGACGAAGCGACGTGACATTTCCTGTTTACTGTCTTCCGTGTAACAAAGGTATTTCAATATAAAAGTGTTTTACAATATAAAAGTCTTTAACAAAATAATATTTTGCTAGATTCTTCCGAATTTGGCATAAACAGTGACTTGGGTTGACTAATATAGCATAATCAATGTACAAATTTATTATAAAAATTCAATAGTAGACAGAAAAAAAAACGCAAATTGCAAAAAGTACCCGGATGATCAACTACTTCCTGTCACTTTATAGTCTGGATAATATTAGTTCGTCTAAATTTTAAAACAAAACCGTTGCATACTGTGTAGTGTGCATTCGTATGTTCATGTTTAATTACTGAATTCTGAGTTTATACCTTTTCAACACATTGCAACATGTATACTTTTGTAAACGTTTTAGGAGTCCGTCAATCAAGTACAGTACGTATTTAAAATTACCGTTAAAAAGACAGAGAATTTGTTTATAAATTTCAATCTCAAAATTTTTTTCTTAAAACAATTATTTTGAAAATTAAAACGTGTGTGCGTCTGCCGAATAGAGATAGTGGGTAGTTTTAAAATAAAATTGTATGCTATTTCAAAAATTTTATTGAAAATAAAAAGTGGTTACGTAAACCTAATTTAACACAATTAATGCGCCGGATGTTAAAACAAAAAATGACTTAACATGCAAGTGGTCTTATTTTTGCTCTAGTATCTGCTACTTGTTCTGATTAACAACAAGATAGATAAAGATATTAACTCACACGTCACAATGATGGGTCTTCATTTAATACGATTTCGCAGTTTGATTATCCTATTGTTTATGCTAGTTCATCACATATTTGAATGAATGTGTACAATTTACTATAGTATTTCTCACAATTTTAGTGTATGTAAACTAGCACCATAACGAAATTTTACAGAGTTAAGAATACAGTATACGTTTAATACTATAACGGAGTTTTTCGCTTAACAAATAGTTAATAAGAAAAGATTTATCACATAATTTTACACAAGCAATATTAAACATGTTTGTGCATTCAACTAATCTGATTTCATTTGGAAAGAAAGGTAAATGTTAAAATGTTTTTCAAAAAATGCGACAAAAAAGTAGTAAAAACGTGGCTATTTAATTCTTGCTACGCTTCTTTAAAGTACGTCCGAGAAAATGTGTTTTGTTGTTACCTCCGCGACTGAATTATGCTAATTGGGTTAAAAGGTTGGGTTTAATGGGAGGGGCCATGCGTGTTTGACGGACAAGGCGTTCTTGAATAGAAACAGCGGATTAAAAGCGGCGGGTTGGTCGTATGTTAAAATAGGGGCGTGTTTAAGCTAAAACTGATCAAATGAGGGTGGGGTCTACGATGACGGAGCCAGACGTCACGCGCGAAGGGCGGTTCCTACACACAGAGGGACACACCATTATCATGCACGACTCGTTGTTGCGGCTGCAGTGATGTAGGTGTCGAAATAAGAAAACAAACGGCGAGAAATTCTTCGGTTTGCAAGCCTCGTTTCATTCACAATGCAGAGCGGGGATCTTCGTGTCGCTCGCAAGGAGCCCGGTCAGGAGAGCTCGAGGATGCCGGCCTGGAAACGCGAGATCCTTGAGCGGAGGAAGGCAAAGGGCGGCGGGTCCGGGGCAGGTGCCGAGACGGTCGCATTTCGGCTCAACGGCGAATTAGTCCGCAGCAAGAGCAAGGATGACATTACCGGAGCACATTCCACCGGCAGCTATAAGATTACTCCAGCGAAGCGCGGAACCCAAAACCCGGAACTCTCACCGGTGAAAGCGACCGAACATTGGTCTTCCGCGGACCCGAGCGACCTGCGAGACAACGGGGCGCGCGAGAGGCTGGTGCTGGAGGAGAGCTTGGTTCCGCTGAAGGAGAACCCGTTCATTAAACTGGAGAAAGAGCGCAAGAAACGTCAGACCCAAGACACCGCCGCGCGTCCCGTCCAGCACATCTTGGAGTTATACGGCGGCGTTCCGGGTATCCGGACCATACGTGCCGAGAACATCATCATCATTGAAACCGACCCGGAGTACTTTCCGGAAGGATGTGGTTTGACGCACGCGGCTCGACTGCAGCAGAACGGCACAGCGAGTGGGTACAGCTCTCTGAATGATCTGCTTGAAAGACAAGGTAATCAGGTTACCGAGATACGCGCAAAGGAAGTGGTGATTTACGACACGGCTCTGAGTAAAAGCGAGGAGAACCTCAGCACCCTGGGGAGATCTGAGGGACAAGGCCGAGTAAACCGCATTTTACAGAAATTTGACCGCAATTTCGGGAAGCTGCAACCTAAATCACACAGCACAGAAAACCTCCTGGACTTGGATCACAGTCTCAACAGACCGAGCTCCAGACTCAAGCCAGACACGGTGCCAAAACGTCCAGCGTCTCCACAAGATCGACCGCCACAAACCGACGTCTTCCAGAACGCCCTGTCTTCCGAAAGTGGCCACCACATCACGCTCAGTGATTCCGAAAGCACTTCGCCGGTCTCTGGCTCGCCTCAGTTGGTATCTTCTGCACGGAGACGATTCGAAGCTAGTGAGGGGCGAAGCGCTGTTAGTCCTAAGAAAGACGCGGAGAAATCATCTAAGCCATTCCGAGAACCAGACTGGGACAGCACACACTCCAAAGCCAAGGTGCCATGCTCTCCAGAGAGCCAGCGTCCCCATGTGGAACACACTCCTAGCCCCACGTCTCCCCCCACGTCGCCCAGTTTTGAGATCCGCCCCTCTCCTCGCCCGGATTTGTCTCTGGTACCAGCAGGCGATTTACAGGCTCGGGCACTTGCCAATTTGCGTCTCCAGTCTCGCAATTCCTTCACAGTCATTCCCAAAAGTCGCGCTGCCATCTCGTCTCCTGGTAACACAGCCCCATCCAGTCCTGTTCTGTCCCCCCTATCCGCACGACCCCTGGTGGGCGCCGGTGCTTCAGAGCCCACAGTGCCAACCCCGTCCGCGCCAAGGCTTCAAGACAAGGTGAGCACGGAAGCCATGACGGTGTCGTCACAGGACGCTACCACCAGCTCACCAGACCGGGCTTCTCCTCACATCCCCGACCTTTTCGAACCTGTGCAGAAGCCCACAGACGATAAGCTGCCCATCACGAATATCGATGACATCGATGTGGGGTCCACACCATCCGTCCCGAGCCCTGCGATGCAGCGGCGCAAAGGGAATACGTTTACAGTTGTTCCTAAGCATAGAAGCGAGGCTCAGGCCGGCTCTGCTGAGGACCAGGGGGCAGTCAGTGAGAGTGCAAGCACCCCCCCGGCCCCCTACGCTCACCTGGGGACCCTGCTGAAGAAGCGCTACCCCACTTCAGAGGAGATTCAGGTCATCGGTGGATACCTCTCCCTCGGCCGCTCCTGCCTTTCAAAAACTGGTTCAACTGGGAAAAAGGTGAATATTTGTTTCGTTCTGATTGATGAATGGCGAGTTTCATTATTTTTTAAAAGAATTTATAATGTAATATAATTTTAACTTATTTAGCCAAACTTCACATTAATTAAATATGGATATTTAAAATGAGTCTAGTTGCTGAAAGGTAAGAGAAGAGAAATCAGTAATTGTGTGGAGCAGGGGTGTCAAACTCATTTTTACAGAGGGCCACATCAGCATAATGGCTGTCCTCAAAGGGCCCGGTTGTAACTTATAAATGTAATCTGATGTAACTACGTCTTAATGTTAACTCATTATTTATCATAATAAATAAATAAATAAAGTGACAATCGTAGTTACTTTAGTGTAGAGCAACAGATTGGAAGATTGTGTGTGAGAAGATAAGATGACTTACGGTGGAAATTTGGTGCCCTTCGTTGTTTGGTGTTGAATGTTTAAAAGTGTTACTATAGCTATTTTGTTGTGTCGAGAGAGTGTTTTCTGCTTGGTTACCCAATCTGTACTTGTACGTATAAAATAACACAACTAGACAGACAAATAATAGAACTAAAGTTACAAGTAATAATATTAACACTACAATAACATTAGAAATAATAATTAATCTTGTCTTGAAACACATGTTTTTGGACTATGCACATTTAAAGTTCAAGTTCAAGTTTATTTATATCGCGTCTTAGCAAAGTCGAAAACATTTTAGACTAAATTTACAATGGCCATTATAGAGAGAGGGAGACTGATTGTATGTTTCTTTGGGAAGTGATTGAGTAAGTGTGTGAGTTATACCGAGAAAGTGTGTGTGTGTGTGTGTGTGTGTGTGTGTGTGTGTGTGTGTGTGTGAGAGAGAGAGGTAAAAAGCATTTTACAGAAGGAAATATTGCGTGTTAGTGTATTAATTTTGCATAATAAACATTAATGTACACATAACATGACAAATAAATCACAAATAAAATTAAATACACTATAGGATGATGAGTGTGTAGGTGAATTCTGGTTGAAAAGTTTTACTATAAAATGCCCAATTGCAGCGTTTTATTTCTATAAAATCGTTCAATTTATTCAAAAACATTATTTGTAGATTTAAACACAAACGGTTTCTTGGCATTAACTCAGTTTGTTTGATCCTGGGAGAAACACGCTGTATTATATATAGGACTGTGTAGAAATCTGATGTAATATATTTCGGGAATTATTGGTCACTCGCGATGCGTCAGCCACAACAATGGCACACTTTTAGCTCCCATACCATTATACTGTATTATAATACATTTCCTATTACAATATAATCTTATGCTCAATCTCACGTTGTATTTTTAATCCCACTACACAGCTAAATATTTCATTTGAGCACTGCTGTGACATAAAACTCCTTTACTTTTCACCCAGAGTCACATTTAATTCTGTTTTATCTTAAAAACAAGTGCAAAGATAGAGAGAGGAAGGAAATGATTTCTGTATTGAACGCCCACTGCTTGACATATGCCGTCATTTTAGTTGAGGTGTGTGTGAATGTGTGTGCGTGAATGTGTGGAACACAATTGTTTCAGGTTAGTCAGGTTTATTTTTGATGACAATCAAATGCGATTTTCAAATAGTTTTGAAATGATGTTCAGATTATAAATTCTGGACCATGATTTTATGGATAGGACTGGATTTTTCCTGATTTATTGCTTTCCTTCCTCCTGGGTCGTTTTTCTATCTTCTTGGGTTTTAAGATGATTCCCACTTTTCGTCTAGAAGTGGTGGTGACATATTAAATGCAGCTACGTGTGGACTTTTCTGCCAATGAAATGGACAGTAAAACAATAAAGTGGATGTACACAGAGTGTACCGATCATATAATGAACACACGGACCACCTGTAAAAGCCTAGTCTCACTCACGCTTGTTAGCAGCAGGAAATCACACACACACACACACACACACACACACACACACACACACACACACACACTAACACTAACCCACACACCCACGTGAATATATGCTACGCACAAACACACATTAATACGTAAACGCACCCATCTACATATATGATACACACAGACCCAACTTTGGGTTACGTTACATTGATTTTAACGTTATAATCAGATATTTTCAATTTATCCATTTTTTTTTAATCCTTTAACAGACATCAGATGCCGAAACGTGCAAGTCATTGTTTGTGTTCCTACGGTTACAGAATGGTTACGTCTGGTGGATACAGAATTTTCTATTCCCATAGACAACCATCACAAAATCTGTGTGTGTCTGAATTCAACAATAAACTGTTGTTCAGGACTAGTAAAAGGCCCAGTGGTTAGAGAGTTGGACTGATTGGAAGGTTGCAGGTTCTAATCCCTGACTGTTTGGTTCTACAGCTGAATTGTTGAGCCAGATTCTAAAACGAAACTGTTCAGTGTGAAGTCGCTTTAGATTAAAGCCAAATTAATGGAATGAGATTAAATGAATTGTTCAAAACATTGTTAAATTTCTGAAATGGTGTTTGTTCTGTAACGAACGAGGTTTGAATGCTCTGTTTGCTACAGTTACGTGTGGCTGTTGACACAATGTGTGTGTGTGTGTGTGTGTGTGTGTGTGTGTGTGCGTATGTGTGTGTG
>SOMO01000011.1:398922-409918 GCA_028128575.1 Paedocypris carbunculus | reverse complement strand
CAGCAGTACCCAAAGCCACACCCACCCCATTACCATTTCAGCATTACTGACTTGATATAAATTTTCAAAATAAAAGTCCAAAAGAAAAACACAAATCGTCTTTATTTAAATTCTACATTTAAAAGATTTTGGACACAATAAAGTCGTGTTTAAACGACAATGGCAATTAACAACAACCAACATGAAATCTGGTTCTGGATCAGGATCAGTGATCGTGGCTGCTTCTTGGTTCAATGGCTTTGGACAGATTCACGTTCCCCTTTAAAACATTCAAAAGTGTCTGAGAACTTTCTAGAATCTGAGGAAACAAGAAAACAAATAGTGAATTTCAATTTATGCTTTATGCAATTTATGCCCCCCCCAAGAAAAGCCTGACTGTGCTTTACTTTCATATAGGCCGTCTGGGTCTCTGAGATGGTTCGGTCCAGCTCATCGCGAGCACTGAGACGACGGGCCAGACTCTCGTTCACCCGACTCAGTTTGTCCGTCAGGATGTGGATGTCATGCTGGAGGCGGGATTTCTCTCCTTCTTCCTGCTGAATCAGGCGGTTTAGCTCTTCTCTTCTGGAGCACAGCTCCTCTACACCTACGTACAGAAGACACATTGAGATTGATCACAAACTCAACACGGCTAAAACATCTCACTGACTGAGATGAAAAAGATAATGTTCAAAAATTAAAAAGAAAAATGATAAATAACGTCTTGACCTTGACAATGGGGGGGTGGGGGGGTAGTTTTATTTTTGGATTTCACACATTTTTGGGCCCATTGTACAAACTGAGCATCATGTCAAGGTCACAGCTACCAGAGTATTGTTGCTGACCATGTCCATTTCTTTATGATCAGTGTACCATCTTTTGAAGGCTACTTCAAGCACATAACGCACCATGTCATAAAGAGCAAATCATCTTAGTCTGGCTGCTTGAACATGACAGCAAGTTCTTTGAACACGAATGGCCTCCACAGTCACCAGATCTCAACCCAGTAGAGCAGCTTTGAGACATCATGGATGTGCAGAAAACAAATCTGCAGGAATTGTGTGACGCTATGATGTCATTGCCACAAATAATCATCATGCCACAAAGAATTAAGGAAGTGAAGACAAATGTGACACACACAAACCCGGAGCAGTGTGTTTGGGGTCAGTGTATAGAATAGATCAAAGACACTCAGTTGTAAACCCACCAGACTGGGATTAGAACCTGCAACAATTGGGTGGCAGATCCAACTCTCTACTCTTAAAATTTCACTTTAAACTTTGTGTTGTTCTTTTAATGATTCAACTCCAGGTAATGTTTTTTCGGTGTACAGTGTCCAACAGTCGAAGACAAAATTATTAGCCCCCCTAAATAAATAAATAAATAAATAGTAATTGGTTAACAAGTATTTCAAATTATGTGCTTTTATATGGAATAAAAAAAAGTTTGAGACATCCTAGTTTTATCCTTTGAAATACTTTTAAAACAATGACTTTTTTTGTAGGTGGGCCAATCATTGTGTCCAGAATTGTACTTAGTAAACGTTATGGGTTCGCTTCACTAGCACTTCTGTGGGTGTTCTTCATTTATCCATCACTGCTCCAGTATTACGTGGGAGTGATTAGTAGTTGAGATTGAGGATTACTCAGCACTTCATTGTGTTGATGTTTCCAGGAGCAGCAATTTCAAAATTACACGCCACATCACTGACCTAGACTTAACATTCTCAAAAGATATACCCAGAGAAAGAGAGAGAAGTTGTGGCCTAATGGTTAGTTAGTTGAACCAGCGATCAGAAGGTTGCAGGTTTGAATCCCAGATTGAGTATTGAGCGAAACACTGAATCTCATCTGCTTCTAGATGCCATGACCACTGCGTGTTTGTGTGTGTGCGTGTGTGTGTGTGTGTGTGTGTGTGTGTGTGTGTGTGTGTGTGTGTAACGTTTATGGTGTGAGTTTCAAACACAGCACAGATTCCAAGTATGGTTGCAGACGTGAAAACCTAACAAACAAACATTAAGATCACTGTTGCTAAACTGATAAAATAAATATATAAATTTAAAACCGGGATCGAAAAACTTGATCACTTGTAGTTTAGTAACGACTACTGAACATAAAATCCACCGACATCACAAAGTAAAATTCACAGTGTGTGTTTTTGTGGCACTCACACTTCACGAGCTCGTTGTTGTAGGTCTGAAGCGCGGCTCCTTGTTGAGTCATTCTGAAGAGCGAGATAGTTCGACACGGCGTTTCATACCAGTGAAGAGAAACAACCGTCCTTCGCTCACACTCTTGTGAAAAGTCGTTGATTAGAGGGCGGAAGTTACTTATTGCAGCTTAGTTGAGACTCCTTCCTGTTTCCACGGGAACAGAGCGCGCGGGACAGCGGGAATTTATACAGATTTTTAAATTAATAAAATGCAAACAATTAATTAATTTTAAAAAGAAGCAATAAATTATGAAATACGTAAGATAGTAAATGTTTAGTTTGTATTGTAACCAAACGTAACCAAAATATCAATGTATAGTTTCATGTTCTTAACTCGGCCTTTAGACGAGTCAAATAATTAGTTAAACGCGTTTTAAGTGTGCATACTTACTTATAATTTGACGTAACGTTAAAAGCCGTTTCCTATCGTATAGTTTGTGCGCGAATCCGAATGTATGACGTCATCGTCGCGCGACTTCACAGTCGAGCGCAGTGTTTTCTTTTCGTTCTCTTGCTTTTATCTCAGTAATCCAAGTTAAAGTGTCTGACTAAAGGTGACTAAAGCGATGTGCCTGTTCGGTAAAGCCTGTGTAGTTTGTCAATCGTTGGAGTAAGAATGAATCCGGAACCTCCCGTTCAAAATGAACTAACAGAGGCATGGGACGCAGTGACATCAAAGCTCGTGAGTGTTTAAACGAAACATTTCACAGATGAATACATTTCACTGAGTTAAAAATAAATCATTATTGAAATGTATTGCTATTAAACATATTATTTTCTCCATTGAAAACATCTGGCATGGATTTGTGTCTGAATATACAAGATCGATATTGTTCTCTACTAAACATTAGAGCTTATGCTATAATAAGTATATTATAATGGTATTGAACTTCTCAGTAGTAGATAACATTAAATGTGGCTTGTTTGGCATTAAAATGCTCAACTCTGATCTTTATGATACACTTCTGCTCTACAAGGGTTTGTATAAAGATGCTAATCTTGTAATAATACTTCTCACTCCATGTCTCCAGATTTCCCCTGTGGTCCAAACTGCACCCATTTGTGAGGTGGTCTCTTCCGCTCTGGTTCTGCTGGGTGAACATGGACTGGGTCAGTACCTGGAGGGCTGGCTGCTGGAGACTCTGCAGGCCAACCTGACCACAGACGTGGTTCCAGAGTTCTGGACAAGGCTCAGGCAGAGCGAGAGCTTGCTGGAGGAGAGAGACCGAGCCAGAGCTTTACTGGAGGCCTTCAGATGTCTTCTGGAACGACTCGATCCTTTCCTCGGTGTGTGTTGATCACTTGATGAAAGAAACACACACACTATTTAGAGTTTTTTAGTATGCATATCTGATATTGTATTTTTAATTCATGTATTTATTCTGACCTTTTAATGCTTTTAAACAAATCTTACTGACAAATAATGTTTATATTTTATTAATCTCACATCGGAAATCATATTACATTTAGCGATTTAAGCGGACATTTGTTAACTTGATTTACATGCATAAAGATCTGTTTAGAGAAATCTGACACCTTTCACATTTATCACAACAGTCAAAAACAGAATCAGCAAACCTCTACACGGGTTAAATTTGAAAAATGGATTTGCAAAATGTGTGTGTGTTTACATTATATATTGGGATTCAAGATGTAACAAATTTCTTTTTGTTTTCCTTTTTTTCTGAAATTATTGAAATGTGTATTTACATTAATACTATTTGCTTCACAAAAAACAGAACGATAGTTTAAGTGAACAGTGACTATAGTTTTAACTCAAAAAAGCCATAGTAGCTTGGCCCTAAAACGTTGTATTTTTGACCGTTTCAGGTGGTCTTGAAAGACTGGGTTCCTGGCAGGATGAGGGCTGTGGGGGTCTGAGCGGTCCCGGGGTCCGTGGTCTGACTGAGAGGGCTTTCTCTGTCATCTGCGCCTTGCTTCTCTTTACACCCCCACCTGTGCTGCAGACACGAGTTTTGGAGTTTTATAGTCGTACGTTTTCTGTCCATATGAGTCAAAAAGCCACTGATCTGAGCTCAGCCGAAGGTGACGGAAGCTGTCTCTGCCCGGGCTGCAGCGCCGCTCCCCAGTTATGCTGGTGTCAGGAAGCCCTGGATCATCTTCAAGAGTTCAGCCAGATCCTGTGAGTAAAAGTGTACTTGTCCTTAGTTAACTAACTAATCAGCTTTATTAGTTAGTAACTCAACCAACATAGAGGAAAATTGTTTTGGGTGACGGAGAATAGAGGTAGACGATTAATCGTAAAAAAATGCAATCTCGATTCTGCCTCTTCATGATCTGACTCCAGCATTTCTACGATTCTGCCTATTACAAATCTCTGATCAATCGGCTGAGTATTGCTCGATGCGCGCGCGAGTGAAACTCAGCTGATCGATCATTTAAATGTTATGAATGAATTATTATACGACACTTCTGTCGTATTTTGGGGCGCCTCTTGTGGGCATGATGGCGCAGGACGCACGTGACGGCCACCCCTGGTGTTGCGCAGCTGCGACCACACGCGCTAATTACCTGCACTTAGTGTATGTGAGATGAGCAGCAGTCGAGTAAAAAAAACAAAACAAAAAAATAAACGGGGAGAATGAATGATTAAATATACCCGTAGAGAATCAACTCTGACATTTTACTACATGAAAAAGGATTTTATTCTGTAGTTTAGAATTTATTCTGTGTGTTTACACTCAGCAAACATATACAGTTGAGGACAAAATTATTAGCCCCCCCCTAAAATAATCATCGTTTGAAAAGTATTTCAAAAGTGCTTTTAAACAGAGCTAATAATTTTATTAAATTCAAATAATCCTCAACTGGATATAATAATGTACTTGTTCATATAAATGTTTACTTTTATTACGTTTAATGGTGATTTTCTTTTCTTTTCAACATTACTTTTACATTACATTATATTTTTCATTCCATTTATTTATAATTAAAGCAATTAGTAATATGTGTTATTATATTGCTGTTTGACAACCTGATTTTCAGGGTTTAATATTGAAAATAACAAAATATCCAGAAAAAATCGTGATCTTTTATTCTAAGCAAAAAAATCGTGATTTTCATTTTATCCAGAATCGTGCAGCTCTAACGAACAAACACACTGGCACACACACAATGCAAACCTAACCCATACAAACAAATATTTTTTGCTTGGACTCTACCGACATGTCTTCTGAAAAGCTTTGGCTGGTTTTAGCTCCAGATTGCAGCTGCTTGAGCTCGTGAGCTCTGACGCGGTGACCAGCATCCTGCATCAGCTGATCGAGAAGAGGATGGAGCAGCGCTGCAGAGGCGAGTTCGAGACCTCTTTCCTCATGGACTTCAATGAGGTGAACCTTTAACTTGAGTCTGAAATCATGTTCATGAAGTGAGTGAGTGACTTCACTCGATGGTTAAATGCAGCACAATTTTGATCTAGTCCCTAGTGGCCATATTGACCAACTCACTCATGTTAAATTTTGTCCTGTTGAAGATTCTGTGTGAATTTACTGTTCAGCCACTGAATTCATTAGCAATTCTTGATTGTCATATGAACAAAGTCATCATACAAGTTTCCCTGTCTGATGAAGTTCTTTCTTTGTCATCCACAGTGAATAATTTAGAAACGTAAGAAATGAATATAGAACTGAGCAAAAAACATAATATGTAAATAAAATAGTCACAATAAAACACAGGAATAGGAATAAGAAAATGTGACAATAAAAGTGATTTGATTTGATTTGAAATGGAACAACACAAATGAATGAAAAATGTATTAAATATTAAAATATATAAATAAATAAATATGATTATTTTAATTGTGATAAATGTCATCACCAAACATTAATAGGTTCAAAATATTCAGATTAAATGTATCGATTTCAAATACAAAATGTATTTACAGAAATATTTCAGATAGTTATATTATTTTTAAATTGTCATTATTTCATTGTTATATTTAATGTATCTAATTGCTATAAAATAATGACATCTTTGGTGATTGATAACACAATAAAACAGGCAAATTCGGTATCAAGGTTCATAAAGTTTCCCAAATTAAATTACCAAATTAAATTAAATGTCACACATTATCAAAGTGTAGTGAAATGTCAAGAAATAATTACCAAATACGTACAACAAATACCAAAATATAAACATATAAAATATGAAATATGGCCAGTGGAACAAAGTATACCCAACATTGATACAGTAGTTGCTAAAAACTGTCCAGTAATAGTTTGAGAATTAAGGAAATGAATACACCACGTGCATTGAAAAATTACAAATGAGCGCCTTAAATAAACACAAACTGTTATTCATATTAAAACATAGAGATTAAGGTGGTGGAAGCAAAAAGGAGAAAATGAAGAGTGTGAGTTTTCTCTCCCTGCATTAGCGAAGTCCATATTCCAGTCATTATGAGCTGAAATGAAACAAAGTCATAATAAAACAGAACTGAGTCTAAATGAATTGAAAAGCTCCCAGCAGTCGACAAGCGATTCAGATAATGATGTCTGATGTTTGAATGTTAAAATAAAATGACCTGACCTATAGTGTGCTCTGACAGTGGTTGGGTCAGGTGCTGGAATGGCTGAGGAAAGTATTTGCAAGTGAAGTGGAGGAAATGGTCCCCGGTGAGACCACCACAGACGACGGTCCACCCAGTGGTCTCCTCCGCCGCTGGCACTGCCACATGCGCCAGTTTTTCTACCGCATCTATGTCAACATGAGAATAGAGGAGCTCTTCAGCATCATACGAGGTGAGAAGAGCTTCACTGGCTTCAGATTTCAGAGCAATCAGATGTGCATGTTCTCTCTCTTTTATTGAATAATGAAAAAAAAAGATTTTGAATAGCTACTTTATTTCTTAATTGTGTAATAATGTAAGGCAGTCTTTATTGTCTCCTGAAAATTGATGAAGTTTCTCACTTCTAGTTTGTCGTCAGCCTCACTTGGGCTTCACTCGCTGGTTAAAGTGTCCGCTCTGCTTGTCCTTTCTTCCTTCGTTCAATCTCAGTGTGTTCAAAGAGTGTGAGAGGATAATATTTGAAGTTTACTAAACAAATTAAATAAGCATTTATACATATTGTGGCAATTTATTCATTAATTGCAGGAGTTTAAACAAATCTAAGATAAAATGGTGTACACTCAGTCCCTCCTGCACCTCAGGGCTTTTATTTTGTATGTGTGAGTGTGTGTGTGTTGGGGGGGGGCACTTTGTGTGGCTATTTTCCAGATATCTGTGGCAATTTGTTTTAAATTTTGTGGATCATCAACGTCTTGATGAGGGGATTGTGGTCATGCGCAACGTATTTAGCCTATAACAGTAAAAAAAACAACTTTCACAGTCGAAGTATTAAAATGTGCAATTATTTGAATGGTAAAGTGGTTTAAATGTATTTTTCAGCAATTTATGCCGCAATTAAGAAAAAACGATTAAAATGCCGCTTTTTGTTATTTTTTGCATCATGTTTTGCTATCGTAGAATTGCTGTTACTGTCAGTGTGGGTTTTAATTGCAGATTTCCCTGAGTCCACTCCGGCCATTGAGGATCTGAAGTTCTGTCTGGACAGGACGAATCAGAGGCCGCAGCTTCTGGCTTCGCTCAAGTCGGCCTTTGAGACGCGACTGCTCCATCCAGGTCACCTGACCCGGTTCTGTCTCTGATTCTGTCACGGCTGTGAGTAACAGGTGTGTCTTGTGTTCAGGAGTGCACACGTCTGACATCATCACCGTCTACATCTCGGCCATCAAAGCTCTTCGAGAACTCGATCCTTCCATGGTCATCCTAGAGGTGGCGTGTCAGCCCATCCGCAAGTATCTCAGGTGTGTACTGCTATAAAACGCGTCCACTTTCAGAACGTGTTGGTCTTATTCTTGTTATCGTTTTGATTTTGGAACGGTCAGAACCCGAGAGGACACTGTGCGTCAGATCGTGGACAGCTTGACGGGCGACACGGAGGCTTGCAGTGACTTGGCCAGTGAGCTTTCTCGTGCGGACCCCGTGGCTCTAGAGACGCAGGACAGCGAAGATGAGGAAACGGATCCTGAAGAGTGGACACCAGATCCCACTGATGCGCTCACAGGTACCTCGCACGTCTTGTGACTTCTTGTGGTGTAGTCGTATGTTTTGAGTTTGAATCGCAGGAAAGCTTGAATGCGTAGAAAAATACATAAAACATAAAAATAAGAATTAGCTTGAAGGCCTAACCGAAATCGTTGGAGTTAAATGTGTGGCGCGAGCTCTTCATCCGCTGTCTGGTGATCAGTGATGGGGATGTACGTCTAGTTGAAGAACGCTGCTCCGCAAGTGTTCATGAATATTCAAACATTTGTGTAATTTTTTACTACAGCCTTTTTACAATACTTTTGTGTTATAGAGCCAGATTCACAAAAATACATTTATGTAAATACATTAATGTATCTCTGCACATTCCAATAAAAAACTTTCGTTTATTTTGAAGTCAATCACGCATGCACACACACACACACACACACACACACAAAGAATTAAAGTGAAACATTCATTGGAAAACTTCTAATTGGAGAGAATGTTACAAGAATGTAACTTTATTCCTACCGTATTTTTCGCCATATAAGGTGCGTCTTCATGGCATATAAGACGCACCCAATTCTAAAGAGGAAAATCTAGAAAAAAAAAAGATTCTGAACCAAATACTGTAGTAAAGTATTTTATATCAACTGTATAAAAGTTAACAGCAGTTTAAGAACCATTTTATGCCAAACATGTAACATGAACCGTAATAAAACCCAGTAACATTGCCACCAACATAGTAAAATAGCGAGTAACAGTGCCCCCACATTAGTAAGAATAGCCAGTGACACTGCCCCCACATTAGCAAGAATAGCGAGTAACATAGCATCGCCCCACCTCACCTGCTGCTGACGATCCGCGCTATGGTATGATTGACGAGCAGAGGGCGTGATCACGTCAGCGCGCCCCGCCGGGTGTACTAAGATGGCCAATCGCGGATGAAGCCGCGGACACGAGCCGCGGGCTGGAGCCGTATAAGACGCACCAACTTTTCCCCCTCAGTTTTGGGGAAGAAAAGGTGTGTCTTATACGGCGAAAAATACGGTAATTGTCAGAAATAAATAACCAACGGTCTGGACCACAGCGTTACTGCTTGCAGCTTTATTTATTTGTTGTTTTCTGGCCAAGACTTTTTGAACTGCTTTTCATGGTTTCCAAGTCGAACATCTATGTTTGGTATTACTTTGGCATTATATTAATATATTAAATGTAATTGTGAGTTAACACACACACACACACACACACACACTCAATACTTCTGGTCTATTTCCAGTCTTTACATCAGTTCTTAAACTTGGCTGAGAAGCCGAAACAGATGGGCAGAATAAGTTCCTTATTATAAAGAGAGGCTTCTTTACATGTTTCACTGTAAAACAATGGCTTGGACAGTCAATTTGGAACATTTAGTGTGAAGTTGCTAACAGTCAAACGCAGAGGAAACGTCCCACTGATCCTCAAGTCAGTTCTTCCTGCTTGTGTCTCAGATAAGACGGGGTCAAAACGGCGCTCTTCTGACATCATCACGCTGCTGGTCAGCATTTACGGGAGTAAAGAGATCTTCATTAATGAATACAAAACCGTCCTGGCCGACCGCCTTCTTCATCAACTCACCTACAACACGGCCAGGTGAGTCGGTCCAGGCCGATACGAATGCCAACTGTTTCTATTTTGTGTTTAAATGTGCATGTGTGTTTGTCATGTAAAAGTTGAATAGTGTGCTTCATAAATAAATAAATAAACACAACCATATTTAAGGACAGGAAGGTGACCATGTATGTTTACAGCCAGATTGGGATTAGTGCTTTTGACACGCACATAAACTGTGGGCAGTTTAAGACACTGAATGCTAACCACTAGACTAGGATAATCAGACTTCCAGGGATGTATTAGGTTTATCTAATTTATTTGTACTGTAATCATTTGAAAGAATAGTTATTTAATAAATCTGTTTTTGTGTTAAAAAAAAAAACATGACAATTCAGTTTCTCAATTGGTGGGAGAGCTGACTTAATAATCTCTCATCATGTTTAAACTGATCAACTAGTCCTAACAGTTTATCATAGAAACATCATTCATGTGGTGAGATATCCGTCTTTTCAGACAGATTCTTTAGATGATACATTTTCCCTACCATTTTATTTTTCTTTTAGTAGTTGATGGGATTAGACTATTTTTACCAATCTGGGGGATTCATCCTGTAACCATAGCAACACAAACTTAATCTTTTTAAACTGATGACAATACAGCTGAGAATGACATGGCTGAAAAACATTGTAACACACACACACATACCCCTGGCAAGTTTTGACTTATTGTTTTATTGTGTTAGACACTAAATACAAAATGCGATGTACGAGACGCTTCACTGGGGAAGACATGGTCTTGCTCTCTCTTCTGCTCACAAACAACTCGCTGGTTCAACTTTAAGTCAAAATTTGCCTGAGGTGTGAATCATTTCAGCTTGTGTGTGTGTACACTGAATAAAAGCTTTAATCTGTCTTAAGCGAAACTATCCCATGTTGACCACAACAAGATAACGAAAGTCGACATAACATGAAAGTGTCATTGTGACCTTTACTGGTCACCACACACACTTCTGGAAACTTACAAGCAAAAACTGCTGTTGCTTAAGCACTTTGTTCATTATGATTTTTGACAAATTATGAATTATGACAAAGATTTTCTCCGGTGTTGCGTGTTCAGTGGACCGTCACGCATCTTCTGACGTGTGACGTTATGCAGCAGTTCTGA
>SOMO01000011.1:319017-349001 GCA_028128575.1 Paedocypris carbunculus | reverse complement strand
TTGCAGCAATATGATTTATAACTAGAAAACTGAGTTGCTGGAGAGAGCTTCTGGTGGCTGCTGCTGGAGGGATGGATTGGTTCCGGCCCCCCGTGTTCACTGTCATGTGCTTGAGATCAGCTTCACAATGAGTCCAGTGTGTGATATATTACTGTGAATCCTGTCAGACAGGGAACATACACCCCTTCTTCCAAACTGGATTAGAATTAGAAATAAAATAGATTGGAAACTAGATAGAAATAGATATACAGACAGACAGGTATATACTGTATTGCTGCAAATATAAGCAGCTCTTTTTTCAGTTTTAGATGCCCAAAACTTTGAGGGAGCTTATATGCGCATATTATAAATATGGACGTAAAAATAAGCAACCGTTTTACACATTTCAAGTCAGGAGCAATCACAAATAAACGGAAATACGTCATTATGCAGCAGTGCATCTTCTTTTCTTTCTTTCAATGATGGTTCCTGAGGCAGACATGCATATATAATTTTATTGGATCAATAACAGAAATAAAGAAACATTAGCCAAGACGCGACACTTAGTGGCTATGCAACAAGCTGCTCTACTAACTCACTTCAGGTACAACCAAATTCAACCACCTGAATAACAGAATAAAAGAAACCTTATGCACACAGCGTGACTTATCACTGGCTAAATAACACTAGAATACATAAATAAAAAAAAAATATTATTATTAAAAAAATTATATTAAATACAATATGTCAAAATTATATTAAATACATGGCAAACTCTGTCTGCGAGGGAGTAGTCCACACAGCGAAAACCGGAATACTATACGCCCGTATATGCACAAAATAAATGGAATCGAAGTCACCCCTACTGGAGATATACTCTACTGTATTACATTTAGAAATAATATTTAATGTTTTTGTTTTTTTCATCTTTTTTTTAAAAGAGGTTTCTGAAAAGTCATAACGTCAAGAAAATAATGAGGTGCTTATGCTTGCCTAATAATGGAATTTTCATTTTGTGCCTAAAAAATCAAGTGTGCTTATATTCGCTTAAATACGGTAGGTAGGTAGGTAGATAACTTTCTAAGTAAGGTTATTAACAAACATGGATTCTCTTATCACTGCTACGCAGATGACACACTGCTTTTTATGTCTTTTTAACCAGACGACCAGACCGTCTCTAGCTGAATCTCATTCTGTCTCAGAGATTACTCCAACTGGATGACAGAACATCACCTACAACTTAACATTGACAAGACCGAACTCTTGGTGATTCCTGCTCATCCATACTGTACATACGACACAACATTACTGTTGAGCTTGACTCAACCACGTTAACAACATCCAAGACTGCCCGGAACCTCTGAGTTGTGTTTGATGATCAGCTATACTTTCTTACTGCCAGGTCATGTCGATTTGCTCTCTACAACATCACCAAAATACAACCTTACCTCTCACATTACGCCACTCAACTTCTAGTACAGGCTCTGGTAATCTCAAGGCTGGATTATTGTAATTCCCTCTTGGCAGGTCTGCCTGTCNAAACATCTTCATGCATTTATTTGTCTTTGATAACACAAACCCATTCAGTTTAAAACAATCACTACAACAACAGGACAATATGCAAAAAGAGCCCACAGTTTTTTTCTGGAGAGACGTATTTGATGTGATTGCTATTTCACATTTAATCATCATTTTAACCTGTATGTGTCAACTTGAAAAAACTTTTCAAGACCATACAAGGCATCAATTCAGAAATGTGTTGGTTTGATGATGGTNTTTGATAACACAAACCCATTCAGTTTAAAACAATCACTACAACAACAGGAAAATATGCAAAAAGAGCCCACAGTTTTTTTCTGGAGAGACGTATTTGATGTGATTGCTATTTCACATTTAATCATCATTTTAACCTGTATGTGTCAACTTGAAAAAACTTTTCAAGACCATACAAGGCATCAATTCAGAAATGTGTTGGTTTGATGATGGTTTATAACCTCTTGTTGGTAATTCCGGTGCGTTGATGTTTTCACACATATTGGCTGAAAGAGACGTGTGACCGCGCAGAAGATCCGTTTTGCACGGCGGGACTGATAATGGACGGATTGCAGTTGGGTCTTGANGTAAAGTAAAGTAAAAATAGATAAACAGATAGAGAGACAGACAAACAGACAGACAGACAGACAGGCAACCTGATACAATTGAAGTACGTATATCAACACACACCGTCAAAACCTTTTTAATTTTCTAAAAACAATGCGAATCCTAAAAGAACTATTGAATTTTTATTAGCGATGTTATGTAAAAAAAACAAATAATGACCTGTTTTACCGTTATCACTATATTCCAATCTCGGTGATAACGGTAAAATAAGTCACATCTGGATGTTATGTAAGCCCGTTTGAAATCTGTCAACGACGGTGGGGCGGAGCGTGGTTGATGGGGGAGGGGCGGGGAAGATGGCGTTCCACGGGGCGGAGCTTCGCCTCTCGTTTCGGCCTTTGAGAATGTTCGGAGAGTGCTGGCTCGGGCGGAGTCGGCTGTTCGCTCGAGAAACAGGGAAGTTAGAAACGAACTCTGTCTAAAAACGAATTCCGTCGAGGTATTGAAATATACCCCGCTGTCGGATTCTACACTCATCGAGGACGCCCTCCGGTGTGCGGCTTTAAGGAGTGCTCGTGTTGGGTCGAACTGTTGGCCGTCTGCGCGAGCTGGATTTACGGGCAGCAAAGGAGATTTTCTCGGCCCTGCGTTGTGAGTTCGGATTCTTTACTTCGTAGAAGTTTCTATATTAACTTCCGCTGTGCGTCCTGCGCTCGTCTCCTCGACGGGTCGCTCTATTGTTCTTGTGGAGCAGTATTCCGTCAGAAAACGCGGTTACAGCGCGTCTGTCCCGAGCGCAGAAGTGTGTCGATTGTTTTAGTACAACGTGTCCCCCATCTGCATCCCATTACAGCTGCTGTCTCCGCTCACACTCCTCTAACTGCTGCTGCTCTTTCACACTGCGATTTACCGGAGAATTCTGGGATGTTTTCGACATAAACGCCGTGTTTATCTCACAGTGATAATATATTTTGACGTTATGTAATATTAGCTCGCGTGCGATCGTCTAGCACAGTTATGCCTCAGATTTCGATTTGATATCAAACACGCCACGTAAATTCTTAACGAAAAGTGCTCTAATGTTTGTTTTTTACATTTTCACGGTTTAAAGCAGAGAAACTTTGTGAAATGTAAGGGAAAGTTTCGCGCCGTCAGCATTTCTAAACTCGAAACTCTACGACATTTAATAAGTACCTTTGTTTAGAAATACTATTTCTACTCGTGGTTTTGCCGGGAAATGTTTGTCGTCTCGTATAGAATATATACTTACAGCAACATGACAGGTTGTAAGTTCAGTTTTCAAATATCAAAAAAGAATAAAATACAATTTGAATGTTTTTTCTTTTACATTCGAAATGTGTTGCTTCGACGTGTAATAGTAAATATAATATTTTGCCCTTTGTGTTTTAAAATAAAAATAATCTTTAAATCCCGGTTCAATGATTATATTCTTTTTTATAATATTCTATATTTTGTTTCAAAACCATACAAAACGCTACAGTTTTAAGAATAACAGTATTTTATTGTAAATGTAATGAAACTGTAAATGTGCAGTGAAATGTTTTTACAATTTCCCATGTACATTGTAAAAATGTCCTTGTATTAAAAAAAACCCCTAAACTTCTGCCAGAGGTGGTTTCCAGCATCATACTGTAAATTGATGGTTCCCTATAGTTTTTCAAATAACAGGTCTAATTTAGTTGACTTGCGGTACAATACTGTTTGTTCTACCTACTGTACATTAAAAAATGATATACACATCAAGTCTTCCCATAAAGCTTTGTATTATAAAATGAGCAGCTACTCGATTAATAATCATTTTTTGCCTGCTAGAGTTTGAAACAGTGCATATCTGGTTCCGTTTGTGTATAGCTAATGGTCTTTTCCCTTTTTTTCAGGTTTTGTTGGATTGGGGGTCCGTACCAGCATCAGGCGTATGACAATGGTTTCTCTGATGCACCTTGTTGGTGCGTTCCGTCACCGGACAGTCAGTTTCACATAGTCCTCTGGAACACATAGGCATTTCTATGTGGATTCTAAAAAACATTTGAAGGCTTAGGGTGAGCCTTGTTTTGTCCTCTTGATTCAAACCGTGGTGTTTAAAAGCACTACCGCGTTGTTCTGTTGGATGCAAAATTTTGCAATAGGGTTAAAATGAGCGCTGAAGGATATCAGTACAGAGCGTTGTACGACTATAAGAAAGAGAGGGAGGAGGACATTGACCTGCATGTAGGCGACATTCTTACAGTTAATAAGGGCACACTGCTTGCGGTGGGCTACACGGAGGGGATTGAGGAGAGGCCGGATGAAATCGGTTGGCTTCCTGGCTTTAATGAAACCACCCAGGAAAAGGGGGACTTTCCTGGTACTTACGTGGAATTTATTGGCAAGAAAAAGATTTCTCCCCCGACTCCCAAACCAAGACCCCCAAGGCCTCTGCCGTTGGCTCCAAGCCTCTCCAGGCCAGATTTCGACGGTGATCAAGGTGAGTTTTAACTTGTATAAATCTATAAACTTATAGCTAATTTAACATTCAAATGCATATCATTATATGCATATCATTATACACTTCAATTAGTCATTGTTGGTCTAATAAAGACTAATTATTGGAATTGTTGTTAACTTTGTTTATTATTAATGTTTTTCAATTGTTAATGTTAGTATTTTTTAAATATTTATTCATTATTATTTATATAATAATAAAAAAAAAACTTTTTTTTTTTACAATTGTTTTTGCCGGTAAACAAAAAAAGCCATATTTTATCATTGTTCATGCCATCTTCGGTTATTTTTATTTAGCCTTGAGTCAAGTAGAAATGTATTATTCATATTTGTAACACTTTACTTGCATTATGGATTTCTACTTTTCCGGAGTTTGCGCTTTCAGGGTTGAGAGTTCAAATATCACGTAAAGCACAACATGGTTTAACGTTTAATTGACATCATTCTAAACAGATTAAATCCCCAGTTGCATCAAATTCGCACTGTTCCTCATAGCAATATCACTATTACAGTTTCCCCACATTTTTTTTTTATCCTTACCGAGATTTCATCTGAGAGACACTTACAGACGCATTTGGTCAAGTCCCAAATTAGTTTTCAGTTCACAAATTTCTTCGTCTTTCTACATCTTGAAATACCGTCTTCTCTTTATCCTTTCATATTTCATCCAACACGTGCTGCGTCTTAGTAAAGACATGGTTTCTTATCAATATTAAATGCAGACCTCGATCTGTTGTCCACCCACAGCGGTTTATATTTATCTCCTGTTGTGTGATTTGCTGACTGGATGAATCATCCTGTTCTCACAGAAGGTTTTTACACTAAATCTTGGTCCACTTAACTGCCTTCATACCAGCTTCTGGTTTGTTAGAATTGGATGATTATAGATGTGTGTTTTTTTTAAGTCTGGTGAGCGCCAGCTGCTGTAGTTCATGGCACGAACATATCAGGAAATACTTGTATAAAGGGTTCACAGATTAAACCAAGCTTTCAAACATCTGGGAACTTTTTAGGGTTGCTATTTTTACAGTGCTGGAATTTCTTTCAAGAACATTTTGCCTGGGCTTTTTGAAATGGCCCAAACCAAAACCAATGGGATTAGTTTGGTTTGGGATGATCGGTTTTGCCAGGTTTTGTCAATGGGAAACAGATTTATTTGCTTGAATATTGTGGATTTATATTTGTTTGCCCCATTTTTCAGACTTGACTGGGAACACAAGAAAAGTTGTCATGGAGGTTGTTCAGCAACAAAGTAGTTTTTACAGAATAATGCGTTTCCTCGTTTCGTGTTGAAGCAAGTTATATATGCTGAAAACAACCAATTTTAAAGTGGGGAAAAAAGACCACCCATCATTGTTTTGCATTTCTTTTTATTTTTTTTAGAACATGTTTTATTAGATGGGATTCAATAGGGACAAAAATTTGGCTTTTTGTTCTATTATTTATGAATTTTAATGTTCTAACTTGTATTTATAGTAAAATTTTATAAATTCTTACTTTTTCTGTTTTCAGTTTTAATGCAAATATTATATGGCTTTGATCGTTGTGACATTGATATTGCACTCTTTCTGCAATTAAAAACCATATTCCAGTAAAAATGACTTTGCGCTCGCAGTTGAGTGTAGCAGATGAAATTTTGGCATGCTCACCACCACCACCACCACCACATCGTAAATGCAAAAGTTTAGAACTTTGTCCAAATGATTGTATAATTGTGTCCAGAGAAAGAGTTCTTTACTTCCAGTCAGTGTTGGAAGAACTTATCTTTTCCGGAAAACTGTATCTTTTTTCCCCTGCAATTCCAGTAACATTTGTAGCATAATCCCATAAGACTCTCTTCTGCTGTACACTGGCCACTGTGTACATCGACTTCTGCTGTACACTGGCCACTGTCGCCAAATTCTCTTAAACTTTTTGGTCCAATTAAGCAGAATTTTCATCCAAATAATTGAATGTTAATGGACGTATGTCAGAATTGTTTTGGATTTTCTTGATTCAGGCCGAGTGATCGACTGGTCCTGGAATCGACTGTTGTTTTTGTATTGAGTAACAAAGTAAAAATTAAAATCCATTTGAAACCGTATTAAGATATTACACGCGGAAGCTCAAACTCTTAGAACCATTAAACAAGGTTGGAAAAGAACCAAGTGAGACAAAAGAGATGGTGTGTCGCCTCTAATGTGATGAACATTGAACATATAGTTTATTATTATGGTGATAACAGAGCGGGAGCTGTGTACGTTCAATCTGGAGTTTCCCAAGAGCAATGTTCTTAAGTTGATCGAATCAGCCAATCCGGATTGGAATGTTCACATTCCCAGAGGCCACGTTCCTGGAAATCTGCAAGAATTCCGCGAAGCTTTGCTTGTTTTCTGTCCTTGCTTTCTGTGATTTGTTTTAATTCGATTCCAATCTGATAAGGTTTTTCCACGCTGGTTGTTGTGGAGCTGAAATGATGGCGTGAAGGCCTGAGCATGAAAGCAACACAAAAAGTGCTAAAACGATGAAAAGTGAAGCCTGGACAGGGTTTGATGGATGATTTTGGCAGCATGGTGACGGACAACTGAAGCAGTGGAGCAAGGTTGTGTGTTTTTGAGATGTTTATGAAATCTTTGCCTCTATTCCAAACGTCTTTTACACTCCTCGAACTGTCACATCTTGCTGGAACGAAGCAGAGGAAGGTTGCTGGTGATCAAATCAAGTCTTTTAGGTACATTTAACTAACATTTGTTTTGTGGTTAAACAAATTTTTTTATAAAACCATGCAACCAAGACATTTTCAGCTTTTATCTGCATGTTAACTTGGCCAATAAAGTTTCTGATTTCTGATTCTGATTCTAAATGTCATTAAGATTTTTTTGAAGCAATAACGAGCTAGAGCTGAGTGATTAATCAATAAAAGATTGCAATCTCGATTTCACCCCCCCCCCTTCAATCTTAATCCAGCATTTTAAAGTTAGATTGTCAATATGGCGAACCATATCGAAATTGTGCTCTGCTTTTCCAGTGACGTGCACATACACACAGTTAGGCGGACATACACAAACCGGGGCAGTGGGCAGTCTAAGCTGTGGCGCCCGGGGGGCAAGTGGGGTTCAGTGTCAAGGACACTTGTCAGTTGCAGAGCCGGCCGTAGGTGGATTCGAACCTACAACCTTCTCAACAAATCCCCTACCATTGGACCACAACTCCCCATTTATGCGATTCTGCCAAACTCGATGTCTGCCGAGCGGTCTCTGTGAGCTTGCACGCGTGCACAGTGGGCGTGATGATGCTGGATTTCGCGCACCAGTCGAGTTTGCAAAAACTGAAAATAAACAGGGAGAATGAGTGTGAAAACACAATGGTAAAGTAAATCTGCCAACAACTCACTCTTTAGCACCTGATAAAGTATTTTGTTTTGAAGCGTGTGTGTGTTTTCTGCGCTTTCAAACCAGAAGATGACACTCATCAAACAATGATTATTTTGTACAGGGGCTAATAATTTTGTCCTCAACAGTTCATGCTGTATATGGTTTGCTAAGTATTTCAAAACTGTTTTTAAATGGACAATTTATTTTGTCCTCAACTGTGCGTAATACTGTCCCATGGTATTATTATTTTTATGATTGTTTAATAGTGATTTCTTTTTCTTACTTAATACAATTTTTTAAAATAACATTACATATTTTTTCATTCCTTTTTATTAAATTTCAAGTAAAGAATAATGTGTTCTATTGCTGTTTCACAACCTGGTTTTCAGGGTTAATTATAAAAAAATTCAACAAATTGAAGCTAGATTGTTTCTGAAGTCTCTGGTGTCTTTATTAAAATACAAACAATGATTACATAAGTAGTCCCATCACATGCGCATTTATTTCATAAATATAAATGAAGGTATATAAAAACTATTTAATATGTACATCCATCCACTGCACGACACTCAAGGTTCATGGGCTGACTGTTTTTCTGAACAATGATGAGATCTAATCACCTTCAGACAAGTTTCCACGTGTTGGTTGTGTTTTCCATGCAGGGTGACAGTAGATCACCGCAGCTTTGTGGCCGCGAGTGTCGTGGTTTGCACTTTTGTGGCTTTACTTGATCAGCTTGTGCCCTGTGGACACATTTAGCATCATGGCTGATCAGTTCAAGCGTCTCTAAGTGCAGTCGCAGTGGAAAAGTCTTTTGGCTTTTGTCGAGCAGATTTACTTGGATGAATTTGCCATGTAATGGAGCAGAATTGGAAAAAAAGCCAGAAAAGGGTTTTGCAGACAGATTAAGGGCGGCTGTTGCGTAACGCGCACCAGATCATATTTGTTAAAGGTCATTGGGTCAAAGGTCTAGAAAATGGCTTTTTTTAAGCTATAAATTTCTATAAATCCTGTCATTTTTAATTAAAAGTAAATTCTTGGAAGCCTCATTTGTCATCGTGTCTGGTGGTCCGACGAGGCAGATTCGCCTCCGAGGGGTATACAGCGCTGGAATGTGCGCAGGAGTCTTCTGTAGTCTTTAATAATGATCTTCGGAGACGCCGCCGAACTGACAAATCTTCTTATTGAATGGCGAGTAAATCTATCGGACAGATTAGGAACACGCTGCAAGAGCTGAACAAGAGCAGCAGAACTTAAAGGTTAAAAAAGCAGAACTTGCACTTTGTCAAACTAAAAGGTAATAAGTGAAACTCGTTATTTTTTTTTTAGTCTCTTTCTCCGTTCCTCGTTTAGAGCTCGTGTTTAAGTGCCTTGTGTTTTTCTCATTAAAATCAGTAGAGTTGATCACTTTGTTCTAAAATAATTATGACAATTGTTTCAATTACATGAAGTTTTCGATTGTTAATTTGTTTTGACAATTGTTGTCAGTTTGAAACTTTTGTTTGCCAGTCGTTTGACAATTGCGAAAAAGTATTTTTTTGAGTCAAATCCAAATTATTTGTAAATAAGAATACAAGTCACTTTTTCATTTACATATCAGTAAACGAGCCGCAGTGATTGGCCAGAATCATTGACGATATAATGTTGAAAAAATCTTGTTAATATAAATATAATATAAATATATATATTTATTAGGGGTGGGCGGTATACCGGATTTAACGTGAATACCGGTATTGAGTTGTGCCACGATATGGATTTTGCAATATCGTGGATACCGTGGCACTTTCATGAATTTACCTTTTATACACGTATATAAACACTTTAATACAGTAAAATGCATTTGTTTCGTTACAACTTTTAATTACGACACGGATACATTGTTCATCGAATACTGAAAGCGCAAGAAACTGAATTAATAGATCACCCGCTAGGGCGCATGCATCGCGCAAAGATCGACGTCTTTAATGTGCCGGTTTTTTAGAGCGGCGAGCGCGAGACGCGTAAAACGCTCGCACGAGAAAATTCTGCTTATTTTATTTTGGTCCAAGTCTGTTTTCGATTGTTAACCTTGGTTTCACGCAACTTTATATACAGGCGCGCCCGCGCGAGAGAGAGAGACAAAGAGAGAGAAGGCGTGACGCGCGCTGGCTCTCTCTCTCTCTTTCTCTTTCTCGCGCTCTCTCTCTTTCTCTCTCGCTCGCTCTCTATATGTCTCTCTCTCTCTCTCGCTCTCTCTCTCTATGTGTCTCTCTCTGTCTCTCTCTCTCTTTCTCTTTGCACTCTCTTAAAAGATAGACCGCAGGCCATTTAATTTAAATGTTTTTTCAAATAAATGCCTGGGCTACTTTTAATAGATATACAGTATAAAAAATGACAGCTGCTTCTCCAGGTTTCCCCTTGCGTTTTAATTTCGTGCTTTATATAAAATAAGAACACCCCCCCCACACACAATACCGTGATATAATATCGATACCGTCTGTACACTTACAGTCGATATCGCCCACCCCTAATAAATATATATTTACACACACATGTATTTTTATTTCGAATCTTATTCGAATCTTCCTTGAAAACTTGTTGCAATCTTGTTGATACGCTGAATAATTGTGAACTCGTTTAGAAAGGTCACACTAAGGAGTGTCTGGAACATTGCGGAGCCTTGGAGCAGGACTTTAGAAAGGCTCCTCCATCATCATTCCTCGGTGTCGTTTGGTTTGGGACTGGAAGGCCGAGCGTATCAGGTCACTCTTACTTGGAAGCAACTCAATCCCGCTGCACCTTTCAGCTTCCGTTGCTCTGCGTTTGTCTAGGGCTTGTTAATAAACCAACGTCTCTGTGAATTAACTATTTACAATACAAAAAAGTTGCTTGTAGAGGAACCACAGAACACGAGAAATGCAGAAACATAGAGACAGAACTTGTCTCGAATGTTTCGAATTGGGGTAAATTTAACTGTGTGCTCTGAATCTGGATTCTTAGAAGAAGGGTGCAGGTATAAAGTGCCTGTCTGGGCACAGAGCTTTCCCCATAGCTATATGAGGAATCTCTCAATTGCTTTCCATTTCAAGTTCAGGGTTTCTGGGTAAGTGATGGTCTTATCTGTGCTTGATGAATTAAACACGTGATAAGGGTATTGAAAAAGAGTGAACTGATCAAAATTCGCGTACCGGCTTGCTTGCAATCTAAACTTTGGGGGGCTTTTTATTTTCACAAATAAAAATTGTTCTATAATTGTTATTCACACCTGGCAAACATTCGAATTTGTTTAAAACTGTTAGATTGTATCATTGATTTTATTACTAAAGTATTATAATAATGTTGATATCTAATATGATGTGCATCTGTAACTATACATATTTACTTTAACACTCAAACTTACACTAGACAGACAGACAGACAGACAGAGACAGCGTGATCAAGAGGCAGTTAGAGAGTCAAACCGACTGATTGAGCGACAGACAGTTGGAGAGGTAGAAAGAACAGAGACAGATGGACAGACTGATTGAGAGAGAGACAGATTTTGTTAGAGACTATCGAAAGACAGACTGACAGATTGAGAGAAAGAGCGAGATGGACAGAAGTGGTGATTGAGAGACAGACAGACTGACAGATTGAGAGACAGATGGACTGATTGGTGGATTGTTTTCATTATTAATCCCAGTGGAAAAATGACGAGATTCAGCAATAGGACAATAATCTAATAAAATAAATACAAGACACAACAAAATATACATAAGGAACAAAACAAACACATTAAGCGATTGTGTTTACATGAGGCGTATGATCTGTGTACAGTAGTGCTGGATGCTGGAGTATTTGGAGGTTGTCAAAAGCAGAGTGGTGTATAATTTAATCTTTATTTGCAGACGTGTGTAGTCCTCTGAAAGTTAACGTTGTGTTTCTCCCGCAGGCTCCAGTCTTCTGTTAGACTTGACGGAGCAGTTTGCTCCACCCGAGACTGGGCCGCCCATGCTCCTCAAGCTCCTGGAGGCTATCGAGAGGAAAGGTGAGCCATCTCTTCTAGTGACATGCATGTATACGCCGTAATTACAGGTGTCACACACATGTACTAACCTGCGTGCGCGGCGTGACCAGGCATAGACAACCCGACGCTGTATCGAAACTTCACCGCTGGGGGAGGCCTTGATGTTCGCCAGGGCTTTGATGGTGGTGAGTGACGCTTATTGGCGGCTACTGATCATTGGGAAATTCATGTGGAGATAAAACCGTTTTGCTTTGCTTTCAGAGTGCGCTTCAGTGGATCTGGAACAGATGGACCTTCAGATGTTGTGCGATGGCCTGAGGAGATTTCTCCACGATCTTCCCCAGCCTGTCATCTGCTCGGCTGTGTGCAGTGAGATGGTTCACATCGCTCAAGGTGAGGATTAAAACCACGCACTCTCTGCCAGGTCTCGGTTAAACAGAAACACGCAGGAAGGTTTGTTGCTTTTAGGTTCTGTCAACTACCTCCTGCATTTTCTATTCATTTTTTTTTTTGGTGAGGGGATAAAACAGTGATGTTTCCTCATTCACTGTGCAGACTGAAAATCTGAGCCAATTAATTTCAATCAATTTCTGCACGACAATGACCAAATTGTTTTATTAAAATATTACTCCCAATTAATACTCCCAATTATATATTTTTAATTATCCTATACATTGTCCTTTAAGGTGGGCTGTGAGTGAATGGCCAAGTTTTGTGGCCTTGTAAATGGACGTCATGAACTTAACTCAATGCTCGATAAAAGCAATTTGATTTTATCATAAACCTATGCAAACTTTCAGTTTGGCTTTTTAGTATATATGCAAAATTCACATAGCAAACATAATTGTGATACATTTCTTAGTTACATTATTATAGTATCCCACTATATCATGAACTCAATTGCGAAATCATTTTTTTTCAACTTCGCTTTTGGTCATAAACCTACGCAAACTTTTAAGTTGGCATTTTATTGTAGTCCAAATTAATGTTTGGACTACAATAAAACCACCACAATATAAACGCCACTGAAAATATTTCAACAAACTCTGAGTATCATTCCGTAGAAGCAAATTAGTTTTGTCGTGTATCTGTGCCTTGTGCCGTAACATTTTTGTCGCCATTTTAATGTTGCTCATTCACCTCATAAGCATCCACTACATCGTAATTGCAATTGCGAAACGTTAATACTTGCGGATAAAAATGCGTCAGACAGCGAAGTTTCCGATTTACTCTATTCGCTCTGACTCTGCCCCCATGACATCAAAATGCCTAATATTATTTTTAAATCTGCAATCACAAATACCCTATGATTTAAAAACTGAGGTGAAGCAGTTATCCTGCCTTTATTGTAGCATTTGCGTTGTGGTGAAGATCTGTGGGCCGAACAGCCTCGTCTTTTATTTCTGTATCTGCCACATGATGGTACTGTTGTTCTCACGGCGCCCAACAATGGTCGTCATGTAACACAAGCGCTCTTTCAGCGCTTTCTCCAGTCACATGCTCCTCTGAGAGGAGCCGTTCAAACCCGCTCGGCAAGATCGTGTGCTTTTGTCACTCATCGCCACGTCTTTTTTTCAAGCAGCAAAACGTATCGGGTTTTGCGTCCACAATCCCTGTAGATCTGCTCTCAACTGTTCCAGATTTTTCTACACGCTTCTGAATAAACAGTGTCGACCTTGCCCTCGCCGTAACTGAACGATCTGTCCAAGCACAATCTTCCATGCATCCGGCTGCTGAAGCAGAGCAGTCTGTCTGCTGTCTGTGTGGGGCGGTGTGGAGCCCAAGCTGCAATACGAGCTCTTTCTGCACCTTTCCTCCCACAGTACTTGTCTGTCACTAGTCTGCTCGGTTTCGGAGTGGGTTGTTTCAGCCATTCCACATCACTTGTGTCTGTCTAGAGCATCAATCTCACAATCCCCGTTGTTCCTCACAGAGGTGCAGGGCACAGACGAGTGTGCACATCACCTGCGGCTCGTCGCCAGTTCCTCAGCACTTCCTGTTCAGTTCTGGCTGACTATGCAGACTCTGCTTCGCCACTTCTCTCGTGTCTGCCAGGCGTCAGCTTCAAACCTTCTCAGCGCTCGCGCCCTGGCTGAGATCTTCGGTCCGGCGCTCTTCCGACATCAACCCAGCAGGTAGCTCACGCCTCTTCGCGCTAGCTCAAGTGGATGCTATCAACAGTTGGTTGTCTTTCTCCTCAGCTGTGAGCCCAGTCCAGAATCTCACATCAGGATCGTGGAAGTATTGATCACCAGCGAATGGAAAGAAAGTCAAGTGGCCCCAGGTAAGTAATCTGCTTTTTTCAAAGTGTATGTGGCTTATTCTAGCAATTATTCTGTGCACGTACGCCAGCTACATGCCTGCAAGTAAACTTTAAAAAGTGAAAATTATATATATGGTAAGAGTATTTTAATTTAAAATGTTTGTTTTTTATCATTTTAGATGTTATTAAATGTTTACATTTAAAAAATGTTGGATTTTATTATCAATTTTATTACAAAATTATTATATTTTAATATAATTTTGATAATATCTAATATGACATTTGGGCAGATTGAGAGACAGACAGAGAGCATGTGATTATGTATTTTATACATAATCTTTTTTTTTTTTTTTGTCCAATTTTTTTTTACATTTGGTCTTGGACAAGGTGGGGACAAACTGGGGACAACTATAGTATATTATAATTTAACTATGGTCTAGTATAAAATATCTTGAACTTTTTATATCTGAAAATCATCAAAATGACAGTTTTCACTGAGAACCACGGCTAAAGTGATGTGTGTCCTAATACTTGCCTGATTATATTATTTGTTTAACTCCTATTATTCGTTTTCTGATTGACTGTTTTCACACAAATTGCTGTGACTTCGATGAATTCAATGGCCTTTACATGAATGGTATATGTTGCTGCAAGCGACATGAGTTTGCTGCTTCTTCTGGAGTTGCTCCAACAGCAGCACCGGACCAAACCACCTGACGTGGTTCAGAAACTGTTTGTTTTACCGCATTTATCCCTGACGCCCGTGTGTGTTTTTATCATATGATCATAAACCACCGCCGTACTTCCGCATCACATGCGTTTCACTGAGAACAGAACGTTCAGGTGGCAGCTTCCTGTATGTGTTTGATATAAAGTGCTCCTGTTCACCACATTACAGTAGCAGCACAACCAGAGCATGACATTCCTTTTTTAGACATTTAATGTACAAATTATACAGTGAAAAAAAAATATATATTTAATTAGCATAAACAGTATATATGTTTTTAACTATTTAATGAACCAACATATACAGTATGTGTGCATGTGTATTTCTTTTGCAATATGTACATATACAAATTTGCAATATGCATGTATAAATAAATATAGTAAAAAATAAAAAATAAGTTCATACAGACACACACACATTCATGTTCAAATTTTTTTTTCCTTCGATCTTTTTATTTTTTCTGTTTTACATTTGGTGCAATAATAGGGAAAGTCACTTTATCTGTGACCTGCTTTCTTCTGCCTCCATTATTGATGAAGTTTTCATGGAAAGGGTGACGTTGTTGCCATTTTAGTTCAGTTTTTACACTCATGTCGTATTGAATCGAAGCGTCTGCTGAATGCGTCAATGTAACTGTAATGTGGCTTCCTCGCACATCTATACATACTATTGAACATAACTCTTTGTTAAAAGAGGTTTTACTCTGGGCTATTTATACTCTGCCCTTGTTTTAGTACGAGTCAGAAGTCAGCGGTTTGGTTTGAGTGAGACCAGTTCAGAGCAAAAACGACTTCCTTTGTGCTCGAGCAGATAACTTCCTTCCTGCGCTTGTCAAGTACAAGCTCTGCACGCACGGAGAGTTTGCCAGTCACCAAACTCCCGAGTTCTCCATTGCCTGCATTTCTTCCAGTTTATGGACGCGTCCGCGCCCCCAGCTCGTGTTGCCAGACACAGGACGGCGGTTTTAAAATAACAGCGTTTGGATTCGGTTCTCTTGAAGTGCGGCCCGTTCCACAGAACTTTCCTGCTCCTGGTGTCCATTACATTCCCGTCTATGTTCAATCCGAGAACACTCCATCACGCTCCCCCCTCCGCGCACACCAGCCTGTCACATATCTCTTGCAAAACCTGAGGCTGCAGCGCTCAGCAAATACTTGAACCCGAGCAAGGGTTTTCATGCCAGAGAGAGACGGCAGCAGTTCAACCCTGGCAATCATTAACAGAGCCCAGCACACTCCCGCTCGCCGCTCACGCTCGCTCACTTCATCTGGACTCCTGCTCTTCTCTGGCTGGACTTTTCCTCAGGCTTTGACTTGGTTACGGATTGAAGTTTGTCGCTTTCCAACTCTGCTTCACAAAAGCTCATCCGAGATGCAGCGAGTGACTTGGTGACCACCACTGCCAAACATGCACAACTTGCAAAGTAAGTGTGTCGTTTGTGTGTCTGAGGAAGTGAGGTGAGAGGTTTGAGCTCAGATGACCCATTTTGGGTTTAGGTAATTCATACTCGGGACTCGTTTTGTAAAAGTGGCTCGTTTTGCGCCACTTGAGCGGTGGAAAAGCGCTCCCACCGTGACCTGCTGCCAAAAGCTGGTTAACCTGTTTGACACGGGAACATGCGCCGACAAGCCCTTGTAATGTCTAGACGCTCTTTACGGTGAAGACGTTTCTGTATTCGACATCAGCCCAATCGGTCAATCACACTTGGACTTGGAGCGATGTTCCTCCGATGGCGTGAGGCGAGAATTAGAACGGTCTACTTTCCTGGGATGGTTTTGGATTCTCTACTGAGAATCGGGTCTATTTGCAGCGCCCTCTCAAGCTCAAATAGCAAGACTCTCCCCGCGCGGCCAGTCGCAGTTACATATGAAGAGCTGCCTAAGCCGCGCCTGACGTAGCGACTGCCTACGTGCTGCTGCAGTCAGGTCTGTGCTGATCGGCTGCGCTCGCAAACGCTGCATGACAGATACAGGATGGGAGGGGCTAAGAGAGGAAGACGGCGCCGCTCGCCTGCTTTTCCTCATTGAGAGATGTTTGCTGCAGTGCACCTGGTCTGTGATTTACCTCGCTCCTTTTGACTGCGTCGGAGCGGCTCGTGCAAAGTCGGGAAGTGAACCCACGACTTTGCAAACGTCTTTGTCGATTTTTATGTGGAATAATTGTTGGACTTGTAACTGGAGAGGGAATAAAAGCAAGTGATGAGGCAGGAGTGGTTAGCCACATTCCCGCAGCACCATTGGCTGGGGTAAGTGATGTAAGAGTTCTCTCCGACACAACTCTCCCGGGCCGCTGAAATGTCCTCTCAGAGGAATTAGCGAGAAGTAGGATCCAGGATTTGCTGCAAAAATTGCTCGCAAATCCTTCCAACTTAGCGGCGGAGCGTTTAAGCAGAGTTGACGCTGGATTACTCTTCGTTTAGCTGGAAACTGTGGCGGCAAAGTTGTTGCTAAGGGTGATTTAATGGCTTCCGTACCACTGCTTGACTATGATGTGCATGGGTGTGTATGTTTTAAGATGGCATTTTTTATAACAGATTGCTTGCTGGGTAATTCAAGCCCTTTAATATTATTTATTATCTGCTCGCCTGTCTTCTGTGTTTGCGGCAGCAGGTTGGATTAGTCGACTCTAGTTGTGTTCTGGTAAAATCATCTCCAGCAAGCCCGGCGGACTCCAGTCGCACCGAGCAGAAAATGCTTAGTGATAAAAGTGACGAAAGTGAACAAAGGAGAGACTGAGTGTGCACATAGGGAGGGGGTGGGAGCGGGATAAAAATAGCCCACCGCTCCAGCTTTGCCTCATGTTCCACGGAGACTGCACAGCCCCCACTGCTTCTTGTCACCGAGTCAGTGGCCCAGCAACCAATCAGATTCGCTGGCAGCCTCCGTCCAACAAAGCCTGCATGTTCTCAATGGCTGGAGATGAGCGTGCATTGTGCAATTCTCCCAGAAGTCCATCAGGTGCCGTCCGTCATTTCAGCTGCAGTGTGCTTTACCGCCGGAGAGCTAATTGTGCTATTTCAAGACGCCGTTCGAATCAAACATTTTTGGGGGGGGAGTAAATCACAAAAGTCCTTGAATAGACGTTCCGCGGCTGTGTTTCCTGCGCTTTGTGTGGAGATGTCATCTTGTAATGCCACACCAGTGTTAAAACGGTACAAATATTTACGTTTTTTTTAATCCATTACGTAATTTCGATTGTTTATTTAGTGCGTTTGAGGTTTCAGTTAGCCATGTGCATTTACGCTAAAACACGTTGATTCGTTTAGGCAGCTAGAAATATGTCATGATATTTAGTCGACTTGTTCGTCTTTTTGGGTGCTAACAATGTTTCATTTTTTATAACTCAACAATGTGTCTAAATAGTAGTAATGTTGTATTCGAAACCCACTGTGCATCCAGAGCGTCAGGCTGCTTCTGCTGGGCAGTTTTTGGTGGTGCATCACATACAAAAGAGGAAGACGTCCGGACATGTGACCGGTGGTGATGAAGGTTGTGGTTTTGTTGTGTCTTTACAGCGCTCCCTCCCAAGCCACCCAAGCCAGCCTCCCTCACTAACAACGGTATGAACAACAACATGGCTCTGCAGGACGCAGAATGGTACTGGGGGGACATCTCCAGGTACGTTTGAATGACGCTCAAGAAGCAAGAATGACAGCTGGAGAAAATCTGACATGGTTTGGTTTTCAGGGAGGAAGTCAACGAGAAGCTCCGAGACACGGCGGACGGTACGTTTTTGGTCCGGGATGCCTCTACTAAAATGCACGGCGACTACACGCTGACGCTGAGGTTGGTTCACGCCGCCCCTGAAGGTCTCGCTTCCCATCTCTTGTGTTGTAAATGAATAATTGTTTGGCTCTTTACAGGAAAGGCGGCAACAACAAACTCATCAAAATCTTCCATCGAGATGGGAAGTACGGCTTTTCCGATCCGCTCACCTTCAACTCGGTGGTGGAGTTGGTCAATCATTATCGCCACGAGTCCCTTGCCCAGTACAACCCAAAGCTGGACGTGAAGCTTCTGTATCCCGTGTCCAGGCACCAGCAGGTAGAGACGTTCCGCGGACTGGACTTTTTACAGTAGAAGACGCTGGAATACTCAACATTATTGTGATTCACAGGACCAGGTTGTGAAGGAGGACAACATTGAAGCCGTAGGGAAGAAGCTGCACGAGTACCACCAGCAGTTTCAGGAGAAGAGCCGCGAGTACGACAGGCTGTATGAGGAGTACACGCGGACATCACAGGTGCGTTCTTCTTACCGCGTTCTTGAATAAACTGGCAACCGTCTGTAGCATGGAATGACATTCCCTGACATCCCCACGCTTTTTCAGGAAATCCAAATGAAAAGGACCGCCATCGAAGCCTTCAATGAAACCATTAAGATCTTCGAGGAGCAGTGCCAGACCCAAGAACGGTACAGCAAAGAGTATATCGAGAAGTTCCGGAGAGAGGGAAACGAGAAGGAAATCCAAAGGTGTGTTTGGCGTCTCTAGAAGCTCGGAATCCCGACGGAATCCAACCTTTGCTATTTTCATATCAGGATAATGGTGAACTATGACAAGCTGAAATCACGCATCAGTGAGATCGTGGACAGCAAACGGCGACTCGAGGAAGATTTGAAGAAGCAGGCGGCGGACTACCGGGAAATCGACAAGAGGATGAACAGCATTAAGCCTGACCTCATCCAGCTAAGAAAGACCAGGGATCAGTACCTCATGTAAGTGACCTGTTTCCTCCTGGGTTACATCTGAATCTGGTTTGTGAAAAGCTGACCTTTTTGTCTTCCTGCCGCAGGTGGTTGAACCAAAAGGGGGTTAGACAGAAGAAACTCAACGAGTGGTTGGGGATCAAAAATGAAAACCCAGATGAGTGAGTGTTCTTCCACAGGCCCTAGTCCAGAGAGGGTTCAAAGTTCTTCAGCTCTGAACTGATCATTAACTTCTCCGCAGTCAATATTCCATGGTTGAGGATGACGAGGATCTGCCGCACCACGACGAACGCTCTTGGAAACTGGGCAACATAAACCGCAACCAGGCCGAGGCTCTTCTGCGGGGCAAGAGAGATGGAACATTCCTGGTCAGGGACAGCAGCAAAGCTGGATGCTACGCCTGCAGCGTTGTGTATGTGTGCATTATTCCTTTTTTCTTCTTTCTTAATAGGATTTCATTGGTTCTCTTTCCATAAATATTTCTAGCTCTCTGGGCCTGAATTTTCCGATTACAATCATTCATTGTTGACAAATGTAAATTAATAACTGCACTAGAATTGCTTTTAGATCTATAAAATAACAACCAATAATTATCCAATAATTCAAAAAGTAATTCTATTGTTAATACATAGAAATCATATGAATAAAATACTAATGAAATTAATAATCAGTAATTATCCTAAAAGTGCAAAGGCTCGAATCCCAGCTGCTGCGTACGGCTGCACTTCTCTACTAGTTCTTTTAGTCTTGTGTTGGATTTTGCTCATCTGCTCTTCTGTGTTTCCCGCAGCGTGGATGGCGAGGTGAAGCACTGCGTCATCAACAAAACCCCCACAGGATATGGTTTCGCCGAGCCCTACAACCTGTACGGGTCTCTGAAAGAACTGGTCTTGCACTACCAGCACACGTCCCTGGTCCAACACAACGACTCTCTGAATGTCACGCTAGCGTACCCTGTCTATGGGCACCAGAGGCGGTGAGGACCCCCAGCGCCCCCTGGGAAGTTGTTACAGACGCATGGAGATGAGAGAAGGACGTCTCCCCGCAATCACCGCCTCCAGTAGAGCTGCTCCAGAGATGCTTTAGAGCTCAGAACCACAGTGGAGATCCCAGACCACCGTGACGTTCGCCAGTTTGAATGTAGTTTTTTACCGACTGCTGAACTTTACATAGCTCCCACACGGAGAACATCGGCGGCCTTTTCCTATCGGTGCTTGTTCATTTCAGACCTTCACATGCGCTGCTGGATGGAGGAAAGTGGTCTCTCCCCGGCGCCAGCGTGTGATTTCTCTTCTTTTTCTAATCCCGCACCTGCTCGGTTCAGGTCTCTTTCTGCTTAGAAAGGAGAGAATATGACGTGACCAAAACTAAGAGGACGCTCCACACAAGGTGTTAATACTCAGAATCAGCTGATTTATGTAGCAAGATGGCACTTTCGAAGACTCCCACTCCGACGATCACGTCTCGCCGGAAGGAAACAGAGCTTCAGGCCGACAGCGAGAAGCTAGGCTTTTTCTCGTGAGCGTTACAGACTCTAAACCGTTTCTCCTTCACAAACTGCCCGGGAGGAAACAAACATGAACTTCACGTTGTACATACAGAAAACGTCAAAAGCTACTCGACGAAACCATATTGTACCAAAAAGTGCAGTTCCTCTGTATTCTAATCTGCTATGCAAATCATGTCCATTCTGCCAGTGGGATTTTATTTTACTAGTTGCGACCCAGATTATACGTTGTTGTTGTTTTTTTTTTTTTTTTTTAATGTATCTTAAAAGTCATTATCATCGTGTTTGTGTTATAACGCCAAGAAGCGTTACAAACAACAGATTTCTTCATCTGCGCTTATGGAATTCATGAATTTGAGTTTGGGCAGGATGACGTTTGTGCTGCTTCTCTACTTGGTAAAACAGATTATATCTCTAGATGTTTCACTAGAGCGTAAGGTTTAAACAGCGCTGACTGATGAAAGGTTCCTGCGCTATACAAACATACAGAATGGTATTTACCGCCACGAGGACTTTACAGACACTGACACGTTACAGTATTTTCAGCATAATCTCTAATCCTGCAGTATTGCGTTTGATTTTCATTCACGGATTCAGGATGTAGGTTTTTTTTTTTTTTTTTTTAAGCTGAAGCTTTGATTATGTCTGAACATTAGCTTGTTTTAATGTGACTCATTTGCCATAAATCCAGTTTCTTGGTGTTTAGCATTCGGTACTGTTACAGTTTTGCCATTTGGGTTTTTTTAGTGTTAGAAAGTCTTTCGTGTGAAATGTTTTCTTCTCGCTTGCACAATTGTCTTACACTAGTACGGAAAATCACACGTCTTTGAGAACTAGCACACGATTCATGCTCATCGTGCCAGTTTCACGACTTCGGTAGTACAAGCCGATCAAAGGTCTAAAAAAATGAAAGCAACTCTTGCAAAATGCAACTGGATTGACTTTGGCATTATAAGTCATGGAAACCGTTCAATCGTGAAGCTCGTTTTTTCACTCTGCATTTTGCTGTCTTTACGTTATTTTCTTGTCTACTTAACGGCTCAAAAATGTTTGATCGGATGATTTTTTTTTTTCCCCCTCTGGCCTCATTCTCGAAACCCACTTGCTTGTTCTTGTTTTGTTGTATATGAGTTGCAGACTTTGTTTACATGATAATGATATGGAAATTCATACATGCTTCTAAAATTTAAATCTGCAATGACTTTCCTTTGTTTCCTTCCTTTTCTTTTCTTTTTTTTTTTTCTAATAAAATTGTTGAGAAAAGCGGTGCTTCTGGCGTGTCTGTCCCGTAACAGCGAGCGTTGAACTGTTGAAGAGACTTGAGGTTATACAAATGTTGTGGTGTGACGTGACGTCACAGCGCAGAAGAAACGGGCCAAAGGTGACAGAACGTTTTGTTCTTTAGCCGACTTTGCTTGTCTTGCTGTTGGTATGTAAATCTTGTCCTTTTTCTGGTACGCTGAAGTTGTAGTAATCTAAAGAGAGAACTGATCGTTTGGTTTGGGGGCGGCATAAACACAACTAGACTGGATTGCATATAACTGGTTGATTTGCATATTGTTTAAATCTCCAACATAAACATACACGTGACTCGCACACATTTATATGCATTTCAAGATAGATAGAGACAGGGTTGGGCAGACAGGGAGGGGGGAGAATATCAGAGCGACACCGTTGCATATGGAATGGGAGATACTGGGTTTTTTTTTTTTTTTTACTCTGTCATCCAGTTAAAAAGTCCATGTTCAGAGTGGGGCAAAAGTTTCTCCAACTATGAAAAAGATCTTTGACCATCATTCATTTTCTAAACGCGTTTTCATTTCAGGGTCACTCTGTGTCTGAAGGCGAGAACCTGGATTGGAGGCCAACCAATCACAGACCATAGTCACCCAATTCTGCATGTTTAGTGGGAGGAAACCCAAAGGAAACAGGCGAGAACATTACAAGGAGAGCAAACTTCACACACAAACGATCAGATAACAAACTTGATTTTCGAACAAGTATACTTTTCCTCCACGTTTTCATGCAGTCATATGTTCTCAGTGACACATACGAGCTGTAATACGCCGTTGCACTTTTTATTTTAGTACAAGATTCGATAAATCATGTTATCTAAACAAAACAGGCCACCATTGCAGCCGTATCAGTCTGGAAGTCTGCGAGACCTCAACAGTTGCGCAACTTCTTGTGCAAGTTCACCATCGTCGCAGCAAATCGCGGATTCTCAAGTGCAACGACACGAGGGTAAAGAATGTGAAGCGCGCCGCGTCGGCATGAAGGCATTTCCACAGTAGAAAACAGGCTGTAATGTTAAACCGTATAATGGCGTTCCCCGAGTCTCATTTTGTCACAGTTGTGAACGGCTCCCTCCTGTTTGAACTCTAGTAAACTTTGTAAAGACACTAACGCAGTCTATAGGGAGCAAGTCACCCCGCCCCACGTATCCAGGCAACCGTACAGATTTTTTGTCACATGACCACAAATCCAGAACGCACTTCTTTTTGCTTTTGACTTTCATGAATGTTGAGTTTAAGTCTCTCACATATTAAATAAACGTACGTATAAAAGTGATTTTGAGCAAAAGTCTATTTTAAAACTGTCAAGCGCTTGTTTAGATGTAAGTCTAAAAGAAAAGGTGAAACAAATGTCATTACACTGTTTTATATATAATATTGTATGCTTATTAAGTAATTGTTAAATAAATACACCAGAGCAAAAACAATTAAACAACTTTTATAAGGACACTACTTACTTTTTAGACTTAAACATTGAAGTTATTAAAGCCAGAATTAAATTATAGAAAAAATCGAAAGTCAAGGCCAGGGAAATTAAATACAATTTTAATTTCATTTACAGAACCACGGTTGCCCACTGAAATAAACACTGCAAGACTGACATTTATCAAAGCATACAATAAAAAAAAACATACAAAGTCTGCAAGACCATGCCACAGAAAATAATATTAACTCCGGTTTAACCAAACAAACATATTGATTGGTTTGGAAAAGTGCTGTTCTATCTTTTGTGACTTGGAGCTGCTCTAAAGAGCCCAAGAGAAGTAAGAAGTCTAATATACACAAAATGTTGTTCAGGTGCTCTAGATTCCAGGATTGACCCCAAACCCCTGTGACCCCTGAAGTCAAGCCCCACACACACCGACAATTCCACCCTGGGCTAAACTCTCCCTAATTCTCACTCCTTCACACCTTTGGATTATATGAATTATAGGCTTCATTCCCCTGATGCGGGTGGACACAGTGGCAACATGTGACAGATTGTGCGACCTGTTATCTGCCGTGTAATTAACTGACCAAACATGATAACAACATGGTAAATACATTCAGAAGACCTTCATGCTTATTCCTAGGTTGTTTTTTTTTTATTTCATGTGGTTGATCTATGTAGCTCTTCTCCGTCCTGATGTAGCTGCGAGCTAGGAGCTTCTTAGAATTCTTTGATTTTCACAGATGTCCATTTGTCAGATCTCACAGCTTTCATAGTGACAGATGTCTTATGCCAGTATATCTGTGCAGGTTTGGACAGGTTTTCACTGGCTTTGAAAATTCACTTGCCTGCGGATTTGTTCAGGTAACAAGTTAACGTCTGCGAACATCTAGGATTCAAGATAGGATTCAACAACGTGTATTTTTTTTGAAAATTGCTAGAAGGCCGAACCCATCCAGTCTGACCCAACAACGGGGACGTTTGTGTCACAAATGAAGCCAAATATTATATCTTTCGAGCCAGACCTATAATATAATAGACCTACAGAAACCCTATAATAGAGAACAACTTTTCTGTTATTGAAACAACTGGAACCTTTGGTCTCAAACTCGGTCCATCTTGCTTTGAAGCAACAATGCTGCCCCATGTGCTGGGGTGTAAAGAGTACCATTCATACTTGAGTAAAAGAAGACAGCCATACTTGAGTAAAAGTACAGATACTTACTGTAAAAACTACTCAATTACAAGTAACAAGTCACCAATTTCAAAAAGACTTGAGTCAAAGTAGCAAAGTATCCAATTTTAATAAAACTTAAGTATTAAGAAGTATTTTATTCGTACTCAATATATGCACCCAAAAAAAGAAATGTGAAAACAAACTAATGTTTTCTAATACAGAAACAGAATTTAACCTCAATGTTTGAAAACTGGTAGAACAAAGTAGATAAAAATAACAAAAAGTCAGTCTCGATCACTTACATTTGCAAGTAGATATAAAATACAATTCTGATTAGTAAATTATATATTATATGTATTATATAAAGTTATATAATAACATTTGTAAAACACATTCTTCCTCTTCTGAGTATTCAAGGTCTAGTTTGAGTTGCTTCTCAAGTGATTAGGATGGTTTCCCTGCATTACAATTATACAAAAAGATGCTGTGCACTTAAACTACGTATTAATTGAAAGAAAATCACATTACAAACTCACAGCTAAATGTACTTTATGCAGAATGTATACTTTAAGAGACTCATTCACGTTGCACACAAAAAATTAGGCAAAAATATAGTCATGTCACAGTGATTTTTGCCATGTTAATATTTGTAAAAAGCTTACAAATACCACTGTATAGTCAGGGAAAATCTGTATAGTTTAACTTGACCAAAAAAATTACTGCAATGTGTTTCACCAAATTTATAAATAACCGCGGTATAAATCGATGCCGGCTTGTCACGCACAATCAAAATGTAACAATTAACAATAAGTGTCAATTCAAATGTAGTGGAGTGAAAAGTACTGCTACTCAATTTAGAAATGCAGTGGAGTAGAGAGTTAAAGTTGCTTATATTTTTGATACTCAGTGCAAGTACAAAGTAGCCAAAAACATACTTAAGTAAAATAACGAAGTACATTTACTCAAGTNCTCGTTCGCCCAAGAAATTAACCGCGATATGAATCAATTCCGGCTTGCCGTGCACAATCAAAATGTAATGAGTTGCAGAACCATTCGGGAGAGGAATTCAAACCTGCAACCTCTTGAACACAAGTCCAATTCCCTAACACGACTAGTACAATTGGTAGCAAACTTACACGTGCAAGTAACCTCTACAAAAGAAAGCAATCAGAGAAGTAAAAAGATGCTTACACTAAGTACTCCATCTACTGTGGCGCGACCCTCCTTCCCCAGCATGATCTCATATGGGTAAAGCCTCTGTACCAGCTGCTGTGCCGACAACATGGGGAAGTGGTTCTGCAACAGGATAAACCACATGGCATTGGAATTCAAATAAAATATTCTCTTTATTGCTCAGTGTAGTCCATTTACAGAGGCAGATACAGCTAAATATGTAAATCACAGGTCATCTCTTACTAAAACAGAAATTGCCGAAGGTAGATTGTCCATGGGGAAATCAGGAAGGCTTAAGCTGGCAGACTCTTGGGAACAGAGAGTAGTGGCAAAAGACAGAAGCTGTGACACCCTATGAGAGAATAAAGCGTCAGAACGCAATTTACCGGTTTGAATCTACAAGCTACTGCACCTTTCTGAAGGCACAGTTGAGCCAATGTTATACAGGTGTTCAAGTTGATCCTTCAAAGAAAAAAAAAACAGGTGTTAAAGAACCAAATGCTGCTGATGGTTTACAGTTCGTGTAGAATAAAGAACCTTGAAAGGAAGATAGTAGATGTCTCTGGCCTGGAAGCGGGAGCGGAGTGGTGGATCCAGTGGGTTTCCTTTATAGCGAGGAACAGGTAAGCCCAGAGCGATGACTCGGAAATCCTCACTCACTCGTACAATCTTCCATGCATCCAGATCTTCTTTACTGTGTTCCTAGCAGAACAATGAAGCCACAGACAATAAACCACACGTTAAATGATAAAGATAAGAGGAATGGAGTGAGTCTTTTTCCTATGGTTTTGACCTTGCCTGCACACTTTCCTTTTGAAATGCATCTACAAGGACCTNCTTTCATTGAGACTATTTTTGAATTGATATAAAACAGAATTTCTTTCTAGAAAGAGATAGAACAGTTTTTTTATTACAATATGAGCCCAGCAAAATGTGTCAGCATGGGATCCCCACCTGGGTCAGCTCAGATGGGTTGGTGGTGGGCACCGGATGGACTCCAAACGGGCAACCAATAAGTAAAATATACTATTATACTTAAAAAATATAAGTGTGTGTGTATATTTGAAATATATGTGAAGTGGCTTCATTTTAATGTACATAAATGCTAATTGGTTCATTTGTAAACACAAGACAGAATGAAAGATACTGCAGAGTCTCTTTTGTGGATGTTTGAGGTTTGTACTTGAGTTGTTGTGCGTCAAGCTGCATCTTTTTGGATAAGCGACTTTATTACTGTTAGTTTTTGGGCCATGACCCTGAGATAACAATATGTTTTATCCGTTCATTTATCCGCTGTAAAAGGACGCCATCTAGTGGCGAGCTCTGCGTTAAAGATTTTTACGAAGTGGTCTTCTCGTTAAGATTTAGCAAGTGCTGCGCAAAACACATTACCGCCTCATTTCACAGCGCCTGCTCGCTTGTACTGCATTTCCAGTTTAACATTATCCAAATGATTCCAACAACACAGGCACTAAGCGTATGCTAATTTCAGTTCATTTCGCGTTTGTGCATCGTCTCATTTGTCCGCTGACAAATGTCGCCATCTAGTGGGCGAGGTCTGCGTTTGGAATCAGGATTCTTTATTGTCGCTGTACTGGACTGGGTATGAATTAAAACAGTAATACAGTGCAGAACAAAATAAAAATGCATTACAAACGTTGCCTGAATCGTATAATAAAATGTGCAAAAAAAGATGCAGTGCAAGTTGAAATACCAGCAGGACAACCAGTAGCACATAAACATAATATATATAATAAATACAGGATTTAAATACGTATATGAACGTGAATCCGCGGTCGCACTTTTTCTACATTGTAGTTTAACTGAAACTGACTTTTCGTGTTAAATTTTATTTTTATACAGTATTGGAAAACAAAACCTCATGAATAGAGACTTTCTTGTTTTTCATGTCTTGGTGTTTTTGAACTTAAATTAAATTAAGNCACTGTTTACAGTACTGTACTTTGGTTTTCAGGTGCTCCTTACACCTCTGTCGTTTGCTGCTCTTCTCAGGCTGCGTGCGTGTACTGTAGTGCTCTTGTCTTAAAGCAGCCGATTCATTTTACCAGCGCTGTTGATCACGCGCGTACCACATGGAGATGTGTACACTTTCATCGGAGCAGGTGAAAAGGTTTTTAGTAGATTCTGTAGGTGATTTTACAAAAATAAATACATGTATCCATAAAATCCAACTCTTGAAATCCATCGTATAAATAATCTCCACCCTGCACACTTTCGCAAAAGTCCGAGACGTACGTGAGCACTTCCGGCAACGACAGACATCCGCCACATGGAGGCGCAAATTCTCAAAAAGAAAACCCGATCAAAACAGCCCACGCTACACATTTTAACGTTCCAGCAATTCAGCACTAAACGACTCTTTCCAGCCCTGGAAATCTTCATCGCTGCAGGAAAGTAACAGTCGCTGTTGAGAAAGTCAATCAGGATCGCGGAACAATCAACAGCCGAGAAAAAAACGCTGGTAAGTTTAACTGATAATCACCGTTCGATGCTTTGGATGTTTAACTAATTAGGATTTCATAAATAAAAGAACGGTCTCCTATGGATCAACCTGAAACAACAATTTAACTGTGAAAATGGTGACGCTTCTGTGTAACGCGAAGCGAGACCGCAGTAATGTTTGAGAGTTTCAGAAGTTTCCGTGGACCCGCAGACCTGGTCCGGAGAGAAGGGTCGCCACCACAGGAATAAACAATAGACTGGACTGAATGTTTACCCCGAAACGTTCTTAAGAGTCTGGCCGGTAAACTTGCGGTCCCTCATGGGCTGTAACGATGCTCGCGATAGCCAGACAGCTGGGCAGAAACTGTAACGCAGATAGTGACGTCAGAGGAAATAAAAAGTTCTGCTTTCTCCCGATGCTCTCGATTGTTTCCCAAACGCTTTCATCACTCCGAGTCCGGGCTTGAGGGGGTTTAATGGAACTTGTTATTTTATGTTTCCTTTCGATTGGTGCTATTTTGGATGTGTGCAGATGTGTGCTGATCTTGGATGTACAGATGTTGTGTGCTGAAAGCGGAATGAGAAGCTACCAGACCAAACCAGTGTGGAGCATCTTCTACATGCCATCAACGACTGGTGACATGTAGTGGCAGATGTTACACAGCAGTTGCTGTCAACGAGTTTGTGAATGAATGTCAATAACTATTCTGTGTCAGTCTTTCACACTGTTTCCTGGAGTGTTCTCTTCACCGGTCTCGACCATCTGTTTCACATACTGAACCAAACAAGTGTTACAACAAATGTCAAATGCTGGACTTTTTTTTTTAAACCGTATATCAAGAAAAAGAAGGTGGTGAGCGTAAGGGTGTTTTACTGGAATTTTAATGGTCTCTGGTGAAGAGTTTAGTACTGATTGTTTTTAATTTTTATAAACTTTACAAGAACGTTAAGTTTTTTATTCAAGTGGGGTTACAACGGAGCAGTTTCTACAGTGGTGGCACCAGTACCTCCCTCTCGCCTTCTCACTTGCTCTCTCTCTCTCTCTCTCTTTCTTCCCAATGAGCCCAATTATATTTACTCCAAATTCAATGTTTTGTTTTTCTGCTATTTTTATTCTGTATAAATGATTAGTAATTTTATACCATCTACTTTGAACTTTCTTATCTGGGTCTAATAGGTCATCACTAAAGCAAGAAGATGGAAGAAAGAAGCCAAAGGCAGAATATTTCCTCGCCACCTAAACTCAGCCTTCCTATTCTAAGTATTTTACTGTTCTCTCTCTCTCTCCCTCTCTCTCTCTGTGTGTGTGTGTGTGTGTGTGTGTG
>SOMO01000011.1:286180-306559 GCA_028128575.1 Paedocypris carbunculus | reverse complement strand
GAAGGTTTGAGTTTTGAAGTGAGAAGGTGTAGTTGTGTTAATGTAGCTTTAGAAACGGTTGTTGTGTTTAGACATTGGGTAACATGCAGGGAACATTTGTGAAATGTGTTTTAGCATTTGAGAAAAACTGTAATATAAAATTGAAGAGTGTTTAGTCATTATTTTCTTTTCTTGCTCACAGTCAGCATTACTGTTTCTTGAAAGGCAAGAGAAACCCGATAAGGTCGGGATACATCAAATAAAAATTACTCAGACAGGTTGTTAATGATTCAAGGCCTGAAAATAGAATATTACCAGCCGCACTTTCATTAACTGATAAGATTTATTTTTTAATTCTGTTGGGCAAGGCAGGGGCGAACAAGGCTACATTCAAGAGCCATAGAAACCAAAAGCTTGGTGAAACTCTTTCACAAACATAATTGGCACATTTTCACTTGTTGTGAACCAAATAGGTACCTTTTTTCAGGTATTTCTGACTGTTTTAAACCTTAAACAAAGAGTAATAACCAGTAGATATCTACAGTGTTCATCGGCTGATTTAAACTCACCAACTGAATTTGTTAAAAAGTTTACCAAATTGTTTGTGAACCAGAGTGTTTGTCAAAATAAACTCACACAATCTTTACAAAGTATGCGCAACTGATTTTCCTAATATTCTGTCATGTGATGTATTGTGTTCAGCACGGATTCTGGAAATATTTGTATGAACATACCCACATGTCTGTTTTCCATGTCAACTTTTGTAAATGTCAAAATGTTAACGCTACGTTTGTAGGTTATAAATCCACTTGTCATCTTAATTGAGAAATATTCAATATAAAACATTGATAAACAGTGATAGCCACCATTTTTTGTTTTTTAAACATGTGTACATCATATGTACATTTTGTAATTTAATACCAAATCGGAAAATAATTTGATGACTTACATAGTTATGTAATTTTTCCAATAATAATAAAAAAAGAAATTTACAGAAAATTGCAGATTCATAATCTCATAATTTTGAGTATTAAATTGTAAAATGTTCATCACATGAATGAAAAACGTTTTTTTATTTGGTGTTAAATTTTACGCTTCCGCTAGTGTGCAATCTTACCATCATTATCTTGTTACACTCTGTACCAGGTGTAAGTTAATATTTACCTTAATCTATGATAAAGATGAAAGACTTTTAATAAACACTATTGTTTACTGTTGTTTGTCATCAAGGAAAAACAAACATTTAGTGTGTTTTTAACAGGTAATTTACAGTGATTGAGTTGAAGATAATTATGACAGTGTTTTAATAAGCCAAACACAACAGTAAATACAGATATGTTATGGGTATGTTAAAAGGTAGAAAATTAGAAGGACAAAAAGTTATGAGTATGTTTTAAGGTAGGAAATGAGATGGAAAAAAAACAGGGAAAAAACATGTCAGCAAAACAATACACACATTTTCTACAAGATGAATGAAGACAGCCACATACGATAATGAAATTGAAAAAAAAAAAAAGAATTGTTATGATAGACAAAAAATGAAAAGTTTGGAGCTTGGCAGAGTACCCGTTCATATTTCTAAATACAAATAAGTAGTCATATAGATTCTAATATGGAGTTCCACAAGGCTCAGTGCTCAGCCCAATTGTGTTCTTCTATTTACAGTATCATTTCTCATTAGAAGACATTAAACGTATGGACTGGGACTCAATTGTTATGCAGATAATACGCAATCTACATCTCCGAGTCCTAAGAAAGCTCTGATTTATTTGACGTTTGCATATTTATACAGATTAGTAAGATTTACTCAAACATAATAAAGAAACCCCGAGATATGAGTACTATTTGACTACAGTATCAATTGCTTTTAATGTTTATGACAGGTCATTAATTACCGTCATCAAGGTGGTTTTCCTGCTGGATTAATAAGTAAACTCGAAATAATTTATGTTAAAAGTCAAAATTTGGCAACAAAGTTTTAGCCAAAAGAAGTGTTAAACTAGCATGAGTAGCACTTTTTTTTACTGGTATATTTTACATCTGCTTGTGTGCTACATCATGGTTCGTTGACAATTGTGTTCTCCGCGTCAGGAGAGACATTAACGCACAAAAAAATTGGAGTTGACTATAAACAAAAAGGAGCTAGTGAAAAATACAGTTGTAGGAAATCCCGTTGAATATAGTTTATCACCTATTGTCTAACTCTTAGACAGAGTACACTCTACTTGAGTACATTTTAGGAATTTTTGTAAATTTTGTAATTCCGCTGATTGTCAACTTGAGCATTGTTTTTCCTGTTTTGTTCTGTGTTTGATACTGTGTTTTGTAAGGTGTCCTTGAGTGCCTGAAAGGCACCGTTAAATAAAATGTATTATTATTATTATTATTATTATTATTATATTTAGATTATAAATAAAGTGCAAGTACAAATACTATTCTCAGTGTTTCGATGTCTAAATTATTTTTTTTTTTCGTTTTTTTTTTCGTCTTACCTTTTTTTTTAAGATTCAATTGTATTATACATATGTATACATCTTGTAAATGTATAAAATTTACAGAAATTCCAATAGATAATAATCATTAAACAACATTTCAGACTTGACAGAACTGAGGATTATGGGGGATGAAGTCCAGACTTTGTGACATTGAGCTTCCATTTGTATATCAAAAAAGTTGATCTGAAGTATTAAAAACCTTGGCTCAAATTTAGCAAGATCAATTTTTGTTGTTCTGGTTGGTTGCTTGTGCAATCTGGAACTGTTCTCTCCTGTCTCGTCGTCGCTGATGATCCGTAGTTACTTCCAATACATTCTCTGCTGGAAACCAGCCTCTTTTCCTGTCAGAGAGACGCATGCCTTCGTACCAACCTGAAGCGGAAATAGAGAACATTTTATTGACAAACCATGGTAAGTTTTCTACTGCCTTTTACCTTCAACTGTTTTACGAAGAACATTGATTATGTCGTTTTCCTCCAGCCCAAGCTCATCTGCTTGTTTTGCTTCATATGGACTGACACACTGTACTTGTGGACAGTCTGAAACACACTAAAATTCATTTAAATACAACCCGGAGCAAGTGTGTTCAGAATGAAGGCTTGCAATTTTATCAAACAATGAATGGGTTGGGTATATTCTCACCCCAGTCTTCATAAATCTTTTCTTCTTCAGACGTGGGACTGATGGATGGGAAAGCTGCCATCCACCGGTGCATGTCTGACCTAGGAGGGACGTTTCAGAAACAAGAATTTGCATTTGTATTAGGCTTGAAATCCAATTACAATTCTTCATCTGTCAGATTCACAAAACTAGTGTAGATATGAAGCACAAACAAAGCTAAACTCAACACAAACAAAATTTTAACATGCTTTTCTTTCTTTTTTTTAATCAATGGTCAATAGTTTTTATGTCATAGTTTACAAAATATGTGCAAGACCAAAAGAAAAAGAGTCTGAAACCAAAAAACCATGAAGTGTAAGGAGACTACATGTCATAGGATAATTCATGTTAATCTATGTTCTATAATAAAAATGCTATATCTTTTGAATCAAACAACTAATCATCAGGAAACTCAGACTGAATGTTTGATTTAGAAGCATAAGCTTGTAGAAACCAAATCAGCCAATAGANGCCAATAGTGGAGGGGACTGAAAAACATCTCAGGCCATAGTGAAGCTGGAAATGGTTGGCCACGGGCGACCTAGCCTAGGCAAATCTGTTCTTCAACAGATTTGATTCTGACTAGCCTCCAGTCTCCATCCACACAGCCTCCTCTTTACACCTCTCCAGTCCTCGGCACCCTGCTGTTAACTCTGCCTTTCCTCCGACTGAAAAAGTGGAATCCCAGGAACCCACAAATCCACACCAGTCACCCCCCACCCCCCTCTGCCTCACGCTGAACCAGAGAAGTAAAATCCGACTTAGTGACTCAGACTTAGTGAGCTGGTGTGGAAACAACCACATCATCCTCAACACCAGCAAAACAAAGGAGCTCATCCTGGACTTCAGGAGGTCACCTTCACCACAAGGTGAACATCAAACATTGAGGCAGTGAAAACACTTAAGTACCTGGGTGTTCACCTAAATAACAAGCTGGACTGGACAGACAATACTGACGCCCTATACAAGAAGGGCCAGACCCGCCTCCATCTGCTGCGAAGACTGAGGTCTTTCGGTGTCAGGACAACTCCTGAGGACCTTCTATGACACTGTGGTGGCCTCAGTGGTCCTGTACGGAGTTGTGTGCTGGGCGGGGGGCAGTACAGATGGAGACAGGAAGAAGCTTAACAAGCTGGCTAAGCGAGGCGGCTCTGTCCTGGGCTGCCCTCTGGAGACCATCGAGGAGGTGGCGGACAGACGGATGTTGGCAAAACTAACATCCATCATGGAGAACCCCTCCCACCCCCTGCACCACACTGTAGAGACCCTGACCAGCTCCTTCAGCACTAGACTTCTCCATCCCCAGTGCAAGGAGCGTTACCGCACGTCATTTATTTCCACTGCAATAAGACTGTACAACACAGTAATGCAGTGAACAACATCCTCGTCACCATCGCTGCTGCACAGTTGCACTTTATACTGTTGTTGTTTTCGCACCATTTTTTTATTGTATCTTCTTTACTTGCCTTTGCACAATTTGTTACTATACTTTCTTTTTCGAGACTTTGTTTTTTGCCTTTCATTACTGTTTCTATGTTGTACCGCCTCCCTGTTGCTGCTGCAAACCAAGAAATTTCCCCTTGTGGGATAAATAAAGTCATTCATTCATTCATGTTCCATGTATTCATTCATTGCTTGATATTCCTATGTGTTGATATTCATTGTGAACACGTTTTTTAGTAGTTTTTGTGGTGCCACAGTTCATTTTCAAGTTAACCCTATGAGGTAAGCCATTTTGTTTACATTCTCCAGAAATCCCTAAACATTTTGCATTTAAAATGTATTTCAATTTGAGGAATTTTGTTGTCTGGGTATGTTTCACCAATCTGTGGGAACCAGGAACTTCTGCACGTGTACAGAGAACTAAATGAAGATGGTAATGAATCTCATATTAAAAGTTTGCAGAGAAACTAAAATCTTCAAGATTCTTTTAACTTTGCTCAAATTGCGTTCGAACTCAAAATATTCAGTTAAGTTGTCTGAAGTTGTTTTAAGGAGATCGAAGGAAAAAGGCCTTTCACTTGTCACCGATCTACAAACTTTTGTTAATTTTATTGTTATTGCCCTTTTGTATTTGCTGTTGTTGTTTTAAAGTGTAAAGCACTTTGGTAAGTTCATCTGCCTATAAATAAAGATGACTTGACTTGACTACAAACGTAGTACTATAAATAAGTTTGTAACAAAAGAGAGATCTGAGTAAATTCAGACTACTTTTAAAAACATGAAGCATGTCGGCGCCCTCACTCTGTGTTAGCTTTAAGCAAGCGCTCGCATGTGTTTCCTCTGTGGTTCTCCAGAAGGATCAGGCAGAAGGAGTGATCCAAGTTTGGACCAACTTCTGTAGCCTGGACCTGAACAAGAGTCCGATGAGCATAGTCAACCACCACAAAGCGCTCTGGACTTCCACTGCACAGAAAGCAAAAAACTTTACTTTAGAAAACACAACAATCAGATGCTTAGTTTGGAGCGTCAAACCTTTTCTTGGTGGTGATAATGAGAAGGTCATTAAACAGAAAGATGTAAATGGGGGTGCATTTGCCGCGGATGCTGAAGAGAGACGCCCTCTTGCTTAGCTCTTGTAGCTCTCCTTGCTTCTCTAGACAGCGCTTTATAGAAACTATTGGAATTAGCTGTAGGAAAAATTATATTTACTGTAAATACACTTGCATATATAAAATATAATTTATATTATTATATTCGTGATAATACATTCGTGGGACAATTGATATGGGGAAAATTGGGCAAATCAAGTCATATTTTGAATCAACATAATATAGTAAAATGTATAGTAATGTAACGTCCAATTGTACTGACCTTTATCTTGTCAAACTCCAGCATGGTAGAGATTTGTAAAAGCTCCTCCATCTGTCTCATCTGTCCCACTTGCGTGTTCGCTAACTCAATGAGCTACAAAGAAAAGGAATACCACTGAGTTTCCTGATTGGTTTGAGTTTGCACGTTTTGCCGTGTTTGTGAACGTCATTTTGGAACGTTGCGCTTATATGAATTTTCTTGCTCGAATGAAAGTCTTGTTTCCCAATTCAGTTTTCCACATGTTTTAGCCATTCCAGTTCATGTCCAATTCCAAAACTGACCCCATAATTGGAAAATTCCTGTCCATTTTTACTCGAAATTCACAGAAAAAATAGTTCCTGAACATATGCAATTTTTTATATTAGGTGTTTTTATCTGTTTTTTTTAACTCCTGTTCTGATTTCCTACAGTTTTTGAGGATGTCTATTCTCATTTGATCTCAACATCTTTTGAAAAGTTTGGTAACTGCATCACTGCAGCAGCACAATGTCTAAACATATATCAAAGTCAAGGTCAAAGAGAGACAAAATGTACACAAATGCATATCAACAAAATTTAGTTTTTGTTTCAATGTGTTTGTGTAAAAATAAATAAATCAAATTGAACCCAGTTTACCTTTGATACGGAGGCTAAGGCTTTGGAGGCTGTTTCCTCTTCTTTAGTGTTTTTTGGAGTCCACTTTTGAATGCTCTACAAATGTGTAATGTGAAGAAGTGAGTGGATTTATTTACATTAACTGGCACAGTTAGGAAAGACAGAAAACAGAGACTTCTCATAAAAGCACATCTTTTTAATCATAAACTGCATTCACAGCAGAATCACTTACACTTAAAGTGTAAATGGTTTGTATGAAATACAGTCGCTATTAAAAAGCAAGAATGAATAACTTTGTAAAATGGACAGAATTATTTTATCGCGATGCTTAATTACACATGGAAGTGATCAACATTATTATTTCATTATAACCAATAACTGTACAAATGTGAAAAACATTGTGTGATTGCTTTTCGGCTAGAGAAGTCAAAAGTTTAAAAAAACACTTTCTCTTTATCAGAAGAAAAAGTCATCTTGGTTACTTGCAACCTCGGTTTGCTGATGGAAGGAAACATACAATGTCAGCCTTATTTGCTACTGAGCTTTCCACAGATGAGAAATAAAATGCAAAATAAAGTAAAACAAATGAACGCATGAAAAATAAACATTTTTTTTGTTATAACGGCTGCAACAATTCTAATTAGCACTTATAATGCATAGTAATAGTGAAGATTATTTTTACCTGTATTAATATTTTGATTCGAGTAATTCGCTGGAAAGGCAGGAGCAAGAAGGAGGTGAAGGGCAGGCGTTTACACAGCGGGGATGATTCCAGAAGCCTCATCACAGCCACAAATTCTTTGTTGCTTTCCCTTCAATCCAAAGAAAAGTCCCACAAACCTCAAGCCACTTGTGTCGGTTTGGATAGTAATAGCAAGTATTTTCTGCTGAATTCAGTTTCTTACATCAATCTGCTGTACGTCTTCTCCTGGTAGTGCTGATTTCGAACATAGTCAATGAAAACGGTGAAATGCTTTTCCGAGTGCTCAAAAATGATGTCACAAACATCCGAGATCAGCACGCTCTCATCCACTCGCTGCTGCAAATCCTCAATAAAACTGAAAAAGAATAAAAGTTCCTATTTTGTAGCAGTTGCGGTCCAGCAGTAGGGAGCCATCCAGTAAGTTTCAGGTTTGAATCCATGTCCGGCTGGTTCTACAACTGAGTGTCCTTGAGCAAGACACTCCACACCCCTCGACACCATGATTTAAGGTTGCCACTGGTCTGTGTGTATCACTTCAGTCCATGGTTAAATGCAGAACACAATTTTGGTCCCTAGTGGTCTAATATTCCAATTCAACAAATTGAATGAACCTCATAGTTCTCATATTTCAGCTTGGCACTGTCTTAGTAAATTTTTCTATTGTTAAAGCAGCTATTTTAATGAAAGAAAAATCAAATGTGACATCAACTAACCCATTAGATCCCTACCTTAAGGGGCCAGATTTAACTTTGACTTTGACAATATAAGAATATGAAATGTCGATTTTTATAACTAGCCTAGTTAAAAAGAAATGCAATTGATCGTGACACTTTGCTCTTCATAATGGCAAAAGTTTGTTAGCAGCCATTTTCCGTTTTTTGTTATTCATATTTAGACTATGCAGCGTAAAACTGCTAGAGATTTTCCCCCAGATTTGATCTTCAGAAACATCTAAAGGTCCTCTCAGACTGAAGGTTTTTCTAATATCAGCCTACATTTACAACCACTTCCCAAAGATCGACTACAATCCCTAAATCAGTGTGAATATTTATTATATTAGTTTTTTTACTACATAACCTAGAACCACATGTGACACCATGAGCCGGTTCTGGACCCCGGGCCGCAGGTTGGGCTGACTTTTAAAACGTAACTTTTCCGAACTAAACATTTTTCGACATCTTAATAACATTACTTTGCTTAGAATAGAAAATGCGTTTTTTGCTATGTTGATTTTTCTATATTTTTGCCAACACAAATTCCAAGACATTTGACATTTGTTTTTGGACTCATCAGAACAAGCAGACTTTTGCACATTTATTTTTTCAGTCTTACCTTTTGCTGACTTCATAAACCTCCAAGATGTTGGAGAACAAGGCCTTCTTGTCATGGATCAGTAGAGCGGCGTTGAGCGGTCTTGACGTCAGGAAGTGGTCCTTCAGGACGCGGAGGGAGCACAAATAAGAGCCTTCGGATGTGAGGACCTCAAACAAGCCCTTAAAACACATGTGGATGAGGAAGTATCAACGACGTGCCACAAAGACTCAATTTCCCAAGTGTCAGCAGCTCCAGGTTGATGTTTTGGCTTTTTCCTCACCTCTTGTCTGTGTATTTCCATCCGAGTGAGTTTGAGTAATAATCCACTTTCTCTCACCAGGGGCAAGTCCTGCCATAGCGTAATGTCTGCAGGGCCGCTTTTCGTACGATGAGTGGTCTTTCCTCCATCCTCCACAGGGTCCTTCAGACCCAGAGCTTTGTTCATGCTTCTCCTACTTCCCTCAGGACTATCAGACATTTTTTTAAAGACATTAGCCTGATATATCTGATAAAGAAGTTCTGAAAGGAACAACACAACAAACCATTTGTAGTTTCACAGACATGAACAATACAAACCAGGAGGGGGCACATTTGCTCTTTTTTCAGATTTGAGTACAGTACGTAATTAACTTTTTTTTTTTAAACTAATATATTATATTTAGTAAGTTAGGTTAGAGTTTAGGTTAGCAATAACTGTTGTTTTTTTCTTTCTTATTAAGCAGAGGAACAGCACACTTGACTGATTTAAAAAAAAAAAAAAAACAAGTTTAATATTAATTGATTTAATTTACCATAGTCGTTCGACTCCCAGTCGTTGGAATATTTTTGTGGTGATTCAGATTTCATACACAACCTGAAAGAAACACAATCTTAATAATTATCATTTTTTGTGAAACTTTAATCTCTGCAATGATATTTTTAAGTGTTGCAGATGACTTCCATCTTTCTTTATTCTTTTCACAGCTAATGTTAGTAAATGTATTAGAATCGGCAAGTCAGACCTGTAATTCACAAACAAATTGCATTAATATATCTCAGTAAATAAAATAATAACAATTTTAATACTTTTAAGTGTGTCATTTTTAAGTGTTCTGGTTGTCTCACTGGTCGGCACTGTAAGATGTTTTGATATTAAAAGTAATCTTACTCATTGTTGTCAGTTGCGTACAGGTTTTTGACAGCAATGTCTTCGTAGATCCCAACTTAAACGAGAAGAGACATTTTCACATTTGTATTTTCACAATTTCACATTTGACATTTGTATGTTACAAAAATAAATTCCATACTTTGTGCTGAGTGAAAAAAAGTGTAAGGACAATTATTAATGGTGTGCCTTATAATCCACTGCGCCTTATAGTCCAACAATTTTGATAAAACGATTTAATGTGCTTTGCGAGTAGTGTAACTTTTTTTAAATTAGATTCGGGAGTTAAATTCTTCTACACACCTGATACATTTAGCACAGGCTTGGGACCAGAGCCTTCTTTAGTCTTAAAATCTCTGTAATTTCCAACTGGTCGACAGCCACCTCGAAGAGAGACTGCACAGGCCAGCGCAGGTGGAGCTTCCATTTTGTTTGGCTTGGTACTGAGATGATGAGGTCGGGGTGGAACAGGTGGAGGAACCGACATTTCTTCATTCGATGGTAGAATGTCCAAGTAGAAACGAGAACTGGAGTGTTCAAGCTCCACATACTTTTGAGGCTGGAAAAAATATGGTTCCGTCTGAACGGAGGGTTTGAGGGCACGTGGACACCCACTTTCTGCTGATTTATAAGAACTGTGGTGAAGTAGAAAGTTCTGGCAGTTCATACACTGAGGCAGAGCTTGCTGTGTTTGCTTAGGAACGTTCTGTGATTGTGAAGCCAAACAATCAATGCCGGGTTCTTCCTCAGCCTGTGAAGGAACCCAGACCAGTTTCATCCCCGGTCTGTGAAGATGGCAGATGCAGTGACAGTGTTTGTCTTCTGAGGAAGGAGATTGGGCTGCTGAACACTGACGGTTTGTCACACTCATAGCGCCCTTCACCTCACTGCCGTCAGGCTCTGAGGGGAATAGGTAAAAGCATTCACTTTTAATATAATTCAATCGAGTAATAGCGTGTTATAGACTGTGTATCCTTTGAAATTACAAGACAAACGTATAGGACTCTGCTAGCTGATATTGTGGACTGCTGCTAACGGCTAGCATCAGCTATAACATGTTCTGGTAATTAGAGTCACATTAACCTTTGGTCATAAATGTTGCACATTCATAACTACTAATTCCTTTATTGTCATTTCTCTGCATCAATTTCAGAATTTCCATGCATTATTGTTCTACTGTGTGTAACCCCATTCTGTTTGGTTAGCAGCGCTACAGTTGGGCTACAGCAGCAGAAGACCACACAGGGAGCCACTCTTGTGAGCTAAAAACTCATGCTACAAATATCAGAACATTGTAAAATGTTGCTGGGCTGATACGTTTTCAGAGTCAGAATTTGGCGTCGACAACAACATGGATAATCCTGCCTTGTGTGAACGGTTCACGCTGGTGGTGATGGTGTGTTGGTGTAGGGGATTTTTTCATTTTTGGTCCCACCATTTTGGGCCCATTGCACCAAATGAACATCATGTCAAGGCCACAGCTACCTGAGTATTGTTCCTGACCATGTTCATCCCTTTATGACCATAGTGTACCATCTTCTACTGCTTCCATTGCCGATGTGCAGCTGATATAGCAGTTTGCTATGATGTCAATGTGGACCAAATCTCAGATAAATGTTTCTATAAACTACCACAAGGGATAAAGGCAGTTTTGAAGGTCCAACCATCTTTTCTACCAAGATGACCTAATACAGAGGGTAATCTGTGTATGTGGAAGAAATTACACTAGTGTCATAGTCGAGGATAAAGTGCTGGTGCAGTTTAGCCTAAATCTGTTGTGTGGCCGTTTGAAATCTCCAGCTTTGATGATAGTCACACAAGTATTTGCTATATGTAGTCTGCTATAAATAAAAGATTGCAATACCTGAACGACATGGTTGTTCTTTGTTCACCTTTTCCGTGTGTTTTTCCTTGTGATTTTCGTTCCGAACGTCTCTGGTTTGGTCTGACAATAAAGAACTACTTTGTGTTTCTTCTAAGCCAAATAATCTTCCATTATTCACTGAAATCCTTTTACTTTTCCTATTTTTAGAGTCTCTTACTTGCTCAATTTTGTTCTTGGGGTTGGGTTGTTGCGAGGAAACTAAGCTTGGTTTAGGTGGAAGGTTTGGCTTCTTAAGAACGTCGGGCTTCCTGCTGGACCGAATTCCACTTGGTTCATCCATCCTTGGTTGCTTCAAAATAACTTTCATTCCCATATGAACGTAAAATCTACATGTTGAATTAAATCCAATAATCAGTCACACTAAACATGTTTGTTTCCACCGCGTCCAGCGAGTGAACTTGCTTCTTTCCTTTTTGTAAATAAATGCTTGACGTGATGGAAACTTCTGCTTTCACATCTCTGCCTTTAGTGTTTTGCATGTCATAAGACGGAAGTTGATCACTGGACTGAAAAAGGTGTAGTGACTTTTTTTGTGGTTCAAGAAGCCATGAAAATGTTCAATGGTGGATAATTTGGGCAATGGTAGAGTAAATTTTGAGGAGTTGTGGTCCAGTGGTAGGGGACATGGACTCGTGTTTGAGAGGTTCACTGGTTCTGCAACTAAGTGTCCTTGGGCAAGACACTGAACCCCACTTGCCCCCCGAGCGCCACGGCTTAGGCTGCCCACTGCTCCGGGTTTGTGTGTGTTCACTTCACTGTGTGTATGTGCCCTTTCACGGATGGGTTAAATACAGAGCACAAATTCAGTATGGTCCCTAGTGGCCATATTGCCATCACCTCACTTTCCTTTCCTTAAATGGTAAAGTGTTACATGTTAATAATACTTACATAATAATTACATAATAAAAAATACGTTCTTGTATGTGATTTAAGGACTTAGGAAATACAGCAGTTTGTAACAAAAGTATTTGATTTTGTTTACCGTAACCAATAAGTAAATAAAATTCGGTAAAGCAAGTTTTTGTTCCATTAAAACAACCCTCTTACATGTAGGTTTAAGATCTGAAATGTCCTAGTTCTACATTTTATTTGACCATACCCAAAAATAAAAAAGCAAACAATCAGACATAATTTCCTAAATAAAAATAGTTTATTCTTATCATGACTTTTTAAAACATGATTTCATCATAACTATAATTGTCAATGTAATGACAAAAGCACACCGTCTTTAGAATAGTCTAAAAAAACATGTTAGCATATACCGTACATTTAACGTGGATATAACTTCCTCTGAGCCGTTACTTAGTTACCTTTTCAGTTCCTGCATTTTACGTTTTCTAGAATATGTTTCCTCTTTTTTTTCCAACATCCTTGGTTATTAAAATTTCTTTACTGGAACTGTACGCAAAATACTCCCGTAACATTATTTCATGTGAGATAGAAAGGATTTGTACACAAGAAAGCCTTTTAAAGTGTATCAATTTGAACATTTTTTCCAAAAAAAAAAAAAAAAATCCCTGGTGTCCGGTTCAATAAAAAAACACAGTAGGATCACCAAGGGGAGATTTCAAAGTTTTTTAAAGAAAGATTTGATCACAATTTTCTGAGTTATGACTCAATGTGTAGAAGATGCTCAGGCCAAGAAAATTCTGACCATAATAATGTTTTAAGGAATAGTCAAATACAGAAATGTTATAATTAGGGCCACGAGTGACCCCTGGTGACCTCTGACACCAGCCCAACAAACCTATGTAAAAATCTATTAACGAAATAACGTTAAACAAATAACGTTAATCAATCATGTGAGACAGAATTCTTTATTAATTCAATGGATTTTTAATTTCTTCTAAACATTTCCAGTGTAAGGAAACCATTTTTTCAATCCACTGCCTTTAGTACTATATAACGTTTGGTCTTTGATTTTTTAAATTATGAGCGTCTCAGCTCTAATTTATCATCCAAATCATCCTATATATTTCCTAAAGTCGATGTCAAAGTCCATTTTACAATTGATTTTTGTTACAGTTACACCTTTTTCAATTCAATTTACTTTTTTTTTTTTTAACTATCATGACAGCTGTAAAGAAATTCCTAAAGGATCCGTTTTGGACGATAATTTGTCGATGTTGAAGACCTGAAGGATTTCATGACTATAAGCTTTCAACGTCATCCAACCGAAAACATCAAAAGCTTTCTACAGCTGCATATTCAAGCAAAACCATATGTACATTGCAAGCACAGAGAAATGAACGCTTGTATTTTAGTGATGTAATTGCTAACCGGTTGACTTAGCAGTGTTTCCCAGAAGAGAAACGTTCAAGGTGAAAATGAAAGTCTTTCAGCTCGGTCAACGCGACAACTGAGGTCTCTGTGACGTGAGCAGTGTGGTTTCATGAGCAGTTTTACAGAAGCACACATCCACCTCCTTTGGCTTCAACATAGTTGGGATCCAGATCATTTGGGAGTTTGCCATTTTGCCCCCAGATGTTGAGTTCCCCAAAGATGCCGGTCTCGATCATCTCCTCCTGCCAGGGAATCGGGACGTTTCCGGTTGCAAACTCGCCGTAGAATTCATTGTCTTTGTTGTCGATCACGACACCTTTAACCGTGCTGAAGGCCCCCACGTCATCAATGTCTTTGGCGTAGACCATCTTAGGGTCCGGCACGAAAGGAGGAGGAAGCATGCCTGAAAGCGCATCAAAGTTCGAAATAAGTTTTTATTCTTGAAAATCTACAATTGAATGTTACACTCCAAAGTGTGAAATATATAGTGTAAATGTGTAGAATGAAGTCTTGGAACTTACAGTGTAAAATATCTTACAGTCAAAGAGTGTAAAAGAAGCCACCACACCCAAATCATGCTGTGTTAAAGTTGTATTCTGGGAAATTTAGTTGCTTATAAAAATGTTTAGGAAAACTGAACAACATTCTCTTTTGTAAGTGTGACTTTCACTTTTTGTGACTGGTATTTCCTTCACAACTTTGTATTTGATAACTGACAGAAAGTTTCAATCACTTGGTTTTGCTACAAAAGCTGCGGAGCTTAAACGATTGTGGAGCGTTATGGCGCCTCTCGACGTAATACTTAACACGGAGAAGAAGAGTAGGATATGGCTAACCACAATACAATTTAAACTGCTGCCACTAATCTAAATTAAGGTTTCACTAGACACTACACTGCTAGTCTGTGACAATGTGGCAAACACATTGAAAGCGCAACTAGAACAAATGTTATGAGTAGTCACAGTAGAGGTTTAAATGGTAATGTGGCTTGCCATAGTTTTCTTTTTTACAGTTCTTGGTCTCTATTGATCTGAGATGCCATTCGCTGTCTCACTAATTCCGAGCTCAGTTCAAGTGCCTTAACTCCAAAAGCTAATCTTTTTGGCAACAGGGTGTTTAAAGTTCTACGTGAGCTGTGAAACAATAGAAGACACATATTCATAGAGACGGAATCTGAAGTGCAATCATGGCTGTTAAGCATCGTAACTGCAATGAGACTTTTAATGATGAGAAGATCTATCACACTTGATGCCAAAACCTTTGAATCGAACATTGTGAAAATTGTAAATGCTCATAATTTTAGATTTTAGAATTTAAAAAAAGATTTTACTGGATTTGTGGAAAATGTGTGTACTTGAGTGTGTGTGTGTGTGTTGTATTGTTTGTTGTTACAATGATTGTTGTTACAATGATGTTGTTGAGCTATTGTGAATGAGTTTAATAAAGTTTGTCTTTAAAAGTTTCGCTTCATTCATTTTATGATCCAGTGACGTATGTGTGAAATTAGGAAAAAGACGTTTATGGATGCCCCTTATAGTCTGCGTTGCGGATCTTACCAGCAAGTTGTGCTGTTGAACAGGTTGACTTGATTTAAGTATCTAAGTTCATTCTCTTTAACCCGGTGACTCAATGCAGTATGTAGACTAAAGCAGTGGAACATACCAGCCTCTAATCTGCCCCAGTTGAGATCTTTAAAGAAGGTCTGGCTCTTTAGCTCAGCACACTCGTTGTTCTTGAAGCCCAGTCTTTTTTCTGGATCTTTGGCCATCAGCCCTTCACAAATGGCCTTCAGGTTCTCACTGAAAGTCGGGGGGTAGGGGACGGGGTCGTTCAAGATGCGCCGTGTCACTTCTGTGTTTTCCACCTGAAATACAAGAAGAAAACGAAAGTTCAGGCTTCAATTGGGTGAACTTCTAGGCAATTGGGCCCATTTCGGTCCACTGGAGGCTGATAACTCCTCACACTGGGTGATATGAGTGTACCTGGAGGAGAAGACCATTACCTGCTCTCCACGACACCTGAAGGGACCTTTAGCAGCAACCATTTCAAACAGAGTGACCCCCAGAGTGAAGTAGTCGACTGTGTAGTCATACTCTTTCTTCTGCAGGAGTTCTGGAGCCATGAAGCCTGGGGAAAACCCGGAACCGAAGTTATGCCTTAAAAGTGTGTAGATAAAATGGCTATTAGCTGTAAAACTTTTTCCGCTTGAAAAAAAACGTTTGATTTTCATTTGTTTGGACGTGCAGCACCACAGATTCATTTCGCAAGGTGAAACTGATGTGCTTCGTGTCAACTCGGCGAAGCCAAAGAACTTGCCAGTTGGTTATATGTCAATTTACACCACATGTAAATTAAATTGTGAATACAATTCGCTAACTCTGTCAATAGAAAATATAGTGATGTAATTACTGTATTGTATTGTTTGAAATGTAATGTGCTGTATTCTTTGAAAGCAACACAATGTTATTTACAAAGGAAAATTGTGATTGAGATTTTACTCTTCACATTGGCTAGTTTTGTTAGTTTGTTACTCACTCATGTGTTTTGCAACATTGTTTTGTCGTCTGCCACTCCACCTAGGAGAGACTCAGGACTTGTCTAAAACATTTTTGTTTCACAAAGCATACAATTTTGATACTTAATTCTGTCAGCACTTTGATATTCTGTAATAGAAAGTGCATTATAAATAAATTTTTTTATTATTATTATTATTATTATTATTATTATTATTCACTTGAACAAGATCGGTCTAACACCTCTTTCTCTCCTTCTGCTGTTACTTCATGTCCTGATTATAAGCCAGACATGTGCCAAACATTGTCCTTTTGTGATCACATTCAGGTTTTGTGTGTCTGTTATGTTTTTAGTCTTATTACACAGTTGTATAAAAAATGCATTGTTTAAACAGTGTAAAAAATGTACCAATTTTAATACATTTTGATTGTCAAAGTTTTCAGTTGAATCAAAAAAATTTGTTTGACATTGTACAAACATTTTAATTTTGTGTTCAAGTTGCGTCAGAAAATGCTTCAGTCATACGGGGCTTTATACATTTGTATTGTAATTTATATACATAACTTCATATTTTTTACATTGCTTTGGTTGAGTTCAATTTTCACTAGTTTTAAATGACCAGAATCCAGTGACTTTTCTGAAAGTGTTTCTGAAGTGCAGTTTGTATTATATCAGACATGACTGCTGAGAAAGCAGAAATAAAATCTAAACCATGAAAAAAAAAATTGTGATTTTAAGAAATATTCTTCTTGCGATTTTGACTATTGAAGATGTGAGGCTCTGACCTGGAGTCCCAGCGTATCCCTGCGTCTTGTCTTTTCCTGGTGGAAGTTCCACAGCTAAACCCAGATCAGACAATCGCACGTGTCCTGAAACCAAACACTCAATTACAACTGTGTTTTTGCTTTAAAACATGCACTCATGTGTGTGTGTGTGTGTGTGTGTGTGTGTGTGTGTTTCACACCTGCGTCGTCTAAGAGAACGTTCTCTGGCTTCAGATCTCTGTAGACAATCCTGTGCTGGTGCAGATGCTCCAGACCACAGATGATCTGTGCCGTGTAATAACAAGCTCGCGTCTCATCAAAGCCCGGGTTCTTCTCATCCACATTATACATATGGAACCTACAAAACAAAAGATTATGAGACTGAGATGGATCACGTTGCTGAATTCATAATATGACTGCTCCTGTAAAAGCAAGAATTTGTGACTAAAATTGGCTCTTACAATAATGTAATTTGAGAGAATGTAAAGTTGCTTTTGGATCTATATAATCAAATCTGGATTTGGAAATTTTACTTGATGACGGAACAGAAAACACTTTTCACTTTGTTTGAACAATAATTTGTTTAAACACTGTGCTCAAACATCAAGAGCAGGTTAATCCGTGTGAGGAAGTACCCCACCAGGCAAGCAGGGGGTACTGTCAGTGTCTCTGCTTCTGTGGTGACTTTACGCTATATTAAGTGGGAACACAAAAATCAGCTGGTCTGGTGTAAAGTACTTGCGTAAATGGACTTTGAACATTACTTAATAAGTGTTTTTGGCTGTTTTGTACTTGTACTGAGTACAGTATAAGCTAAATTATGAGCACTTTTGTTTTCTATTTGACTACAATTCAACTTACTACACTTACTTTTACTCGTTACGTTGTGATTGTGCGCAACAAGTCTGCATCTTTTTCTACCTATCTGTCGCCTGTGACTTAGAATCAGCAACAGTACATCTGCTGTCTCCTCAGTTAAGATTTTCCTCCACAGTTACCGGTGATGTAACGGGTCACCAAAGTTCAAGGACCATAAGCACGTGACTGCCCTGTTTACTGTGAGCCTTGACAAGACATGAGAAGTAGTAAGTGTAAAATATGAACAGAATGAGCACCTGAGGTCTCCTCCGTTCATGATGGTCATGACGAGGCAGAGGTCTGTTTTGGTCTGAAAGGCGTAGGCCAAAGAGACAATGAAGCGACTGTGCACTTTCGCCAGGATTCGCTTCTCAATAATGGCACCCTACACGAGAGCAAACAGTTAGTACAGACTCAACACATTAGGACAGATTCACTTGTAGTCAACTGCCTCATAGTTGCTGTCAGACAGAGAACGCACACTGCTAAAGAACTTAGTGCTAACTTAGCGCTGTCAGGCCTAATCCCATTTATTCTACCCAATGAATCCAACAAATGATTAGTAGAGTTTTGCCAATCAAGTTTACGCAAAATTTGGCAGTTAGTAAAGACTTATGTTTGCTAGACAACTTGCAACAGTAGTCGACTGCTAAAGAACTTGAGCTAAAGGCTATGTTGCCAGCTTGAATCATAAAACAGGCCAAATTGTCTAGCCTAACAAATGATTCGTACAGTTTGCCAATATTTGTACAATCGTTCGTGATTATTTATACAGTTTGCAAGTAAATACATAGATGCGAATCTATGAGTCAATGATGTATAAATAGTTCTTAGGTGAAAGCACAATGTTAGCAAAAGGTTAATTCCATTTGCACAGCTAATACTTTTAGAAGCAAGTAGGCTAGATCCCTCCAGTGACCGTTCTCTACTCTTACATTCAGCTTTTGCGATTTTTTTGCTTCCTTTTTTTATTTTTCATAACCAGAGAGAAACTTCTAATGCACTTTTTCCCACCCCACTTTTTCGTTAGCACTCGGGATTCTTTGTTTTTCTCATCAGAATTTCTGCTTTTCTGTCGCGCTGAGCTGCTTTGTGGAGTATCAGGCAGAGCTCGCAAGCCTCTTTGCTCTGAGCCAATACACTATGATTAGACCTGCTTAATACTCTGTTCTGAGGTTACTCTAATCTCTTATCTTAGCGTCTCTTTCCTGTCGTCCTTTTACCGCATTGGGGAAGGAAGTTTCCCCAAACAGAGAATCTACCGGACCACTTGAAGAATTGTGTCTAGTAGCGTTCCTTACGTCATAACCTTTACGTTTCTTCAACCTCTTCTTGTTAAGTTTCTTGTTAGCATACATCTTCCCAGTCGCCTTCATTTGACAAGCATGGACTTCTCCGAATCCTCCTTTCCCAAGGACCCGGAAATCCATGAACCAGTCTTCAGCCACTTGCTGGCTCTCCAGCCATTTAAACTGTACGAAACGCGAAAAATACATGCTGGCCTTGAAACCGCTCAGCGCGCTAGTTTCCAAGTGAGTCAGGATCTGCTGTTCCGTTTCTTTAAACAGCTCCCCGTGAATGTTTTGATGGTCTTCCTTGACCCTGCTCACTGCTTTTTCTGGCAAGAACTTGCAGAAGTTCTTGGAGGAAGACTCGTAGTATTTGTTCACCATCTTTTGAGCTTTCTGAGCTCGTTCTTTCTCTTGGGCGATGTTGTAGTCTTCGATGTCTTTCCACAAGTCCACAGCATCCTTGTGAGCGGGTTCACTCTCAAGATACTGCTGAAAGAGACGCTTCCCGATCGGCTGACGGACGCACATGGCGTCGAACGAGGAGTCGATGGAGGACTTCATACTTTCACACTCTCTGATGTGAGGCAGATTGAGCTTGGCACGATATTTTTTGTCGCGCATCGTCGCTGCAGCGGCACCATCTACGCTCCCTCTCGCTGACACGTAGGCCGAGTTCGCCACCACCGTCTCCAATCCTCCAATATCCATTTCTGCAAAAGAAATGTACGATTAGGTAACTAGATATACACTTTAAAATAACCTTTTTATACTTACAACATTATGTATTTTATTTATAAGATGTATTTGGAAGTATCCATGCTTTCATATAAGTATATAGTATATAAGAATATATTTTATTAATTTTAAGATTTATATGTTTTAAAAAATACAAATCATGCAGCCTCAAGCCAGTGCAAAGGTAATTGAATACTTATCACATTAGCAGTGCTCGTCAAAATGCCACTGATTCTGTTTTTTACTGCATTAGCAAGGAATCAGTTAACATTTAGCGTTAGCAGATGCTTTTATGTAAGACTTATTTAGCATTTTAATGTCAAATGTTGAGCTGTTTTGATAGAG
>SOMO01000011.1:273947-285527 GCA_028128575.1 Paedocypris carbunculus | reverse complement strand
AAAATATATGTCCTTTTATTAAAATAAATTTTGTTTTCAAACAATCGAAATAGTTTGAAATTAAAATAAATCCTAATACTCGCAATTTCCAGTATGGATACTGTATACATTATTGTACATTATTGTAGAACTTCCTAGAAGTTCAACCTGAGCACTCGGTAAGTAGAAAACTGCGATACATCAGCCTGATGAATTCACACTCAGACCTTAAGTAGTGTGAGAGTGTTAGTGAGGTTAAGATGCAGGTGATAAATCATGTGAAACAGGTGAGGGATGGATTGTGGGTTGTGTAGTTTAAAGTGTGATGTGTGGCCACTGGAAGGCGGCAAAACGTTTTGGACCATTTGTCCTCTAGTTCATTTATTTTGGTTTAATTTTTCTGGATTTTATTATATTGTATTAAAAAGATTGAGTGTATTCTTTAGTTAATGTTCTTCCTCGGACCATTAGTATTAAGTTGTTTAATTAGTTTAAGTTTTTTTGCAGCTTTGTTTTAGGATTTCTCTCTTATGATTTGGACCTTATGAATCTATAGAATTTGTAGTCCTGAGTTGAGTCTTGATCATTTTTTAAAAGCTTAATTACTGGAATTTGGTGCGTCCTCACCACGAGGGTCACACAGACGCACACACACACACACACACACACACACACACACACACACACACACACACACACACACACAGGTGGTTAGAGTATACGTCATTATACATAAGAAATTAAAATGTATTTAAATGTATTTAACATGTATACACTTTATAAGCGTTGCATTTAATTCATTTTTGCACATAGAAATTCATATAAACTATATTTTAATTTATTTGACCAGCCTAGATGCTAAATATTGTACATGTTAAAAAATTGCTGATTCTGCAGTCTTGTTTTGTAGAATATCAGAACTGGGTTTAGGGATTGAACACGGTTGCTCTTCTGGAAGATTAAGTACTTAAGACTTTACTTTAATTTCATGTATTGAGTTTCTAAAGACACCAATTCACTACAATTGGCTGTTTTTATGTGCAAGAAACACAACCAGTATCTGATCAGACTCTACACTGAAGGCACATAAAACCCAACAATGAAAGCAACAAATCATTCACAAATTCTTCAGATTGAGAATCTCCTACCTTTAACACAGCGACTTTGCCAAATGTATGAATCCGGTTACAAGCAAATCAATTCTGCTTGAAATTCCCTCTGAAACGCATCCAAAGCACAGACCCCCCGAAACCCCATAGATAGGCCAGATAAAACCTCTGTCCTAAGTATAGTAAAAGCCTGCTCAGAGCGATCTGCAAGAGACCTGCCTCCAGACAACGTCATTCAACTGCTCACCTCATTCTCTCTCTTTTCTAAACCAGCTTCACTCTCTCCCTGATTGTAAATAAGTAGAAGAGTGAGGTAGATCTTATAATCCACCTGAAATCCAAACCGATAATTCATTATCCCATGCGGATTAGGGGTCTTGGATTAAAATGGAAAGAGACTTGTCACAGTTTGTTAGCGTAAGTCTGCAATGGGTCAAATCAGTTATCAAAAGGGCAGCGCATCAGCAACAAGCCATATTTACTCAGGATACACACATTACTCTCACTCACGTCTGGATTTATTCTCTTTTTCACTGCAGCCGAGCGTTAGGAATTTAATTTAAACCTGACAGGAAGCATCCGATTTTGACCCAATCTGTAAAAACAATTGTAGTTAGGATTTTATTGAGCTTGCATTGCTGGCGCTTCACGTTTTGCTTCACACCGTTATAATAAGACAAGACTTTGCTTGTTGCTGGTGCAACAGAGGAAGACAGTGATGCTATCATGCTAATAATGCTAAATCTTCACCAATGTTAACTTAGTTTAAAAGTTTGTTTGATTAGGGACTTTCTGCGTCGTATGAGATGCATTGATTTGACCTTTGGTGGTTTACTTTCACTTCTATATTTCAGAGCAGAATTTTTTTTTTTAAGATTTTTCAGGTCAAGCCAATTTTCAAGTTGGGTCATGAGGTTAACCCAGTGAGCACTGAGAGGTGCTAGCAGGTAAAACCGGATTTAGCACATGTTCCTTAAAGAGGATAGGGGAAGGAGCTAACATCAGATGGAGATTGAGAGCATGGAGCTGAAAGAGAAGAAGTCAAGTGGGGAGAGATGTCAAATGATTGTGATGAAGGATGTTTGGCGTTTGACACTGTGAACTCTAGGCTTGAGTGAGCTGGGTCACTTTAGGTATACGCTGTAATAGCTATGTAATAGCTAGTGTTTGATTTTTTTTCTTTTTCTGGTTTTTGGGTCTAAAGATAAACTAAGTTGTTATTTAGATATAAAGTGATGTTTATAATGCATCAAAATAGGCAGTGACTATAGATGGACAGGCATGTTTATTACCATTTACTGTCAGTCATTGATTATGTGCTGTGTACCAAACTGTATTTCCAGCGTAGTATATTTTGGGTACACTTCTTGTACTTATCTATTTTATCAGCCGCTTGATGTTACAACTCACTTCTACGTCATCATCATCGGCTCCACCTTACATCAGCTGCTTGTAATCTCATTTTACAATGTTCTCCTTGAAACTGAGAGTGAAGTAAAACAGACAAACCCGGAGCAGTGGGCAGCCATAAGCTGTGGCGCCAGGGGAGCAAGTCAGTTTTATGTCTTGCCCAAGCACACCCAGTTGTGTAACCAACAAGACCGGGATTCAAATCTGCAACGCCCAACTGGTCCGCACCCCAAACCGACCTTCAAAGTTTTCTGAGATCCAAGAACTTCTATAGTCACTTTATCTAGGACTATAGTCTAAACTATATCTAAACATCTTCATCAACCTCTGAGAATTCTGTCTGAAGTTGTGTAATTGAGGCCACGCCGATCTTTTTCTCTTTTTTGGAAATAAAAATATGGTCACCCTAGTTTAACATTTATTCAAAAGCATTTGCCAGCTTCTCTAAACTTTGACAACAATTTGAGTCCAGACCAGTGCAAGCTGGAGCAGTGTGTAGTGCTGTTGCCCCACAGCTAGAAGGAGCCGTTCCTCAAGTTAATGCTCATCTTCTCAATCATCTTGTTTAAATATTGACACTAAATGCTCCACACTTTTATTTCTGATAACGTTTTCTCTTACACTTCTACACGTTTTCAAGTAATTTTCTAACGGATTTTTTAAATTCTCTCTCCAGAGTCCAGAAAAACATTGCAGTTTTGCACAATGTAGAGAAACACTGCTCTGTTCTACCGCATGATGGCGGTAGCGTAACATGTCCGAGTCACTTCGATGCAACAAAGAAGAAGCGGAAAAGAATCGTGGAGTTGTAAAAAGAAGAGGCTGCGGAACATGAGCGCGACAGTGTGACGTGTAGTTCGTGTAAGTCTCTCAGCTTCCCTGTCCTCCGGCAGTGTTTCAGACAGGCTGTTGATGATGGATGGACGTTTCTCCTTTGCGGGGTCACTGTGTTGAGCATCTTGGAGTAGAAACGTGTATTTGTTGTTACAGTTAACAACCATGGCTCGACCCCTGTTCGGTGGCGCATTGTCTGCCGTTATTCCTTCCAGCGCGCAGGATGTGAGGTGATGTACATTGCTGTACAGTGTAAACCAAACACACCAGCGCCACACAAATACATGACCTGTCATCGACGTAACGTCTGCAGGCTCATCTATTACATAATAAAAGTTTCATCTATTTGGTTGTAGCGATCTACGGCAAGTCCCTGACAACCAGGAGGTGTTTGCGCATGCGCAGACTGACCAGAGCATCATCATCGAATTGCTTGAATACCAGAGTCATGTTCATGGTGCTGAAGCTGCAAGGTGACTTTAATTTTATATTTAATCTTGGTGCTGAAAAAAGCGCTCCAAGGAATATGAAACGGGCGCAGTTTACACCAGAATTGTGTGTGTGTTTGCGCACCCTGGCCGAGACTCTCTTGGAACCGTCCCACTCCCCGATCAATTGTAAAAAAATTGCAGTCTTTAACATTCACGAGATAATAAGTACACCATGTGAACTTTGACTCTATTGCACACTTAATAAAACATAGAATAAATATTCTAAACTTCTCAAATCACACTACAGAATAATAAAATATTCACACATCTAAAATATTTATACACCGCTATTAAAACTGCAAAGTAAAAGCTGATGCAACGTAAAATGAATTTAGCTGAAATAATTGGGAAAATATTTAAAAGGCAATTTAAATATGTTTTTCATATTTAATAAAAATGTGTGTATTATAAATCACTTACATTTACAGTCGACTTGCAGTTAGGCTTTTTATGAAACAATATGAATATGTTAAAAACATTTAAAAAAATTTCGATATGCTGGATATATGCATTGTGAAAATATATTTTTAAATATATTTTACAATGTTTCATGTATATGTAGATACGTTTCCTCTCTGCATGGAACACTTTATTTATAGTCATTATTGTTGACATGGAAACTGTAAAAAAAAAAGAAAATGCTGTTTTATTTTTTGCATGCATATCTTTATCTTTTGCTCATTTTCCCTATTTACTTATTTTTCTAAATTGTCTAAATTGTGCACCCGGTAGCTTTACAGATTCTAATCAATAGATAACCCCCCGTCCACACCACCGGCTTATGTTTTTGAGAAACGTGAATTGCCTCCTGCGCCCCTTCTCCTCCACCGTTTTCTCTCACTTCTCTCATATTTTCTGTGCATGACTCCTTTAGTAATCACACACAGTGGCACAACAAATGTATGATACATATTAGTGTGTTTGTGTGTGTGTGCACTTCACTGGTTGGGTGGGTTAATTAAATTCCTAATATTCTGTAAATAATTCCAATAATCTTAACGTTCCCTCACATTCTTGTTTTTTCCTTAAGGCTTCCGACCTTAGTGAATTGTGAATCATTGTTGTGTTTGAGGAGCTTGAGTCGTTGTGTGTGTGTGTTTGGTGCAGTTATCACTTTGAGGACGTGGCCGCTAGTAACCGGGCAGCAGCGCCGGGCTCGTGGGAGATCAGAGAGGTGCAGCAGCTTCCCCAGGCCGAGCTCTCCATGATGGAGTGCGCTTCAGCCTGGCTGCTGTCTGGAGCTCAGCGCGTCGCCAAGTTTAATGAAGAGGTGTGTGTCTGATCCGCGAGAGTTAAAACAGAGTCTTGTATAAATCATACAAAACACACACCTTTTTCCTTTGGGTTTTCCTGGAGTTAAGCTTTTCATATGAACCTTCATGATTAATCACTGGACTAATAATCAGCCGCTGTTTCTGTTGTGTAAACTGTGTAAAATTAATACCAATCTGAGTATCTGTTGTAAAGCCTATTTCTGATGGACATCATCTCTCTCCTACATGTAGCTGATGATGAGAAACCATGACCAGTCCTAAAAAGACTTCTGAATAAAATCCTTGGTGGCCTTATTGAGAACTAGATCCAAATTTGGGCAAGATAAGCAGTTTATATGAATTCTAGATGGTCTCTTGAAAGACATCACTCTCTAACAATGGTTGAGCAGTTCAGCTCTCCTGCTCTCAAAGGCTTTCTGCTGTTAGTTATATGAGTCACTTGTAATTAGCAAGTTGGGCTGACAACGCACAAACACAATGACATTGAGAAAGCAGCACGGGACAATATCAGATATCTGAATCATTTCTAGAAAGCTTGTTCACGAAGCTCCACCTGGTTTCTGGAAAGGGAAGTATTTTAGGAAGTCATGTGATGACTGGCACTGTATTGCATGTAAGGTTCCAATCATCATCATCTTAAACCAAACAGGGTCTTTTATCAATATCTCGTTTTTATTTTTATATCTGGCTGTCTTTTTATGCAAGTAACTCTTTTCTTTCTATCTATTTATCTGTATCTTTCTGTCTATCTCATATCTATCTCTCTTTCCCTATCGGTCTGTTTGTCCGTCCGTCCGTCCATCCATCCATCCATCCATCCATCTATCTATCTGCCTAATCAATCCTTTCATCCATCCATCCATCCATCAGTCACACACACACACACACACACACACACTCTCTCTTTCTCTCTCCCTCTCTCTCTCTCTCTTTCTCTCTTTCTCTCTCTCTTTACATCCAGTCTGTTTGTTTACTTCCTCTCCGTCTATATATTGTCCTGTCCGTCTGTATATTTTCCTCTGTCTGTCTAACCACATAAATCAGTCAAGCAGTTGTCAGAGTCACAGTATGTTTCAAGTGGCTGAGCGTCAGAAGCAGGTGCTAGCGTTGCTAACACAAGGAGCTGGGCTATTTTGGTCTATCAGGATGCGATTGGGAAAGAAAGCTTGTGTGTGACACACTGTGTACTTCATAGAAAGCACAAGAATAGAAAGCACATGGGTGCACGTGGCACAGAGAGATTAACAATAGGTCCTCTCTGAAAACGGTCCACCTGTGCTCTTCGTGACAGTCACACATCCTTATAAAAATATCTCATAAAACATTCAGATTTTTACTAGCTCACCAATAGCGTCTAAAGCGATTATTACTGAAGCTTACACTGCTGTTTGGTTCAGTTTGCTTGTATCATGAGTCAGAAATGCTCCCTCCAGTTTTTCGCAATTGCTGAAAGGTCTCATTTAAACCAAATTAGCTATAGTATTTTATAGTATTTTGAATATATTAAGTAATAATTCTTTGTTTTTTATCTCGAGCTTTTTCAAGACATTTCCAGTTATATTGACTGTGGCTTAATGTTCAAGTTCAAGTTTTGAGCATTTCACAGTTTTAACTGTCTCAAAGCACACAATGTCTTGCTTGCTAGTCAGTTACACACTTAAATGGTAGATTGAATGTGGATGTTCGTTTCTATCTTTTCTCAACCCAGGCGGAGAACACGGTTAACATTCACCTGGGTCTTTTTCGGATTCCGCAGTACACAACTGACATCTTAGTGACGTTCAACAATCCCACAGACATCGAGTGAGTCTCTGTGGAAACTCTGGACGCTAGTCATAATCGATGAATCTTGACTTAATATCTGGATGTGTTTCAGCTCCCTCAGCAGCAGCAGCGCAGCGGTCAACGTTCCGGCGGTTCCATGGACACTGCAGGACTTCCGTGATGTTCTGCAGTCTCTTAGTCTGCACGATGCTGGAGTGTTTGGCTGAATTCAGGCGTACGTTTAAATGCCTTAAACGCTTTAAAATAATCTACAATGTTCAAAACCATACAGATTAAACTGAAGTGCCACTCTGTGTATAAATCGCTCTCTTCTCTTAGTTTTCCCATCGATTAGCAACACTTTTACAAGTCAAAACAAAAATGCTAAACTAATGTTTAACAGTTTAGCTTGAAGAGAATTTTTCTCATTTATGTTAGATTTTCTTCTGATTTTCTTTTTCAGTTTAGCAAGATCCTTTTAAAGCCAGCATTCAAATATAATATACGTAGTATAGACTGCATCTTTTTACTACATAAAATGAAAAAAGGACAATTTGTGTTTTCATGCTCATTTTATTAAATAAATTAAATCATGTTGCAGTTTGGTTTAGTTCTCATTGTCAGCTACATTAAATGCACATGAATAATAAATGAGTAAAACCTGAAGTTAATACCCTGTCACACACGGTCAGTGTTTATGGCTGAAAGTCTCTCAGTTCTGAATGTGACCTCGTAAACGCAAAGTTCTGCGTGAAAGAATTTAACGCGATTCTTTAAACTTTAACCTATCACTCTAAATCGTTTGACTTCAAAGTCTTTGTCTTGCGAACATCATCAATATTTGTCAAAGCAATTTACTGGTAAAATATTTAACTGACACTGTCAGTCTCAAAGCTCTTAAGTCTTCCAATGACATCATATGGTCCAACCGAAACCTTTTCTGGACACAAAACTCACTGGTCATACATTTATTTAGTGAACATGATAAACTGTTTGTAGTAAGGCAGTAAAAATCTACCATTTATCCAGAAGTTCTCAGTTATTTTGCAATAACGTTATATTACCCACCATTTGCTAAACCCAATCGCAGTATCAAGTAGACTAACAAAACGCAGTAAATTATTTTTTTTTATTTTACAACAGCACTCCAGTGGAGTTTTTCATCAAATACAGAATATAATATATACGTTGCTTTGCAACGGTCTGTTAGACATTGGATTAAAACTTCTAGCAGAAGGTATTCGGTTTATTCAACAGTGTTGAATAAAGTCCTGTCCTTAAAATGTATAAATATAGAACCACCGAGATGTTTCCCCAGTGGTTTTCAAGGCTGTGATGGATTGAGAATGAGTTCAGCAGCATGTTAGCTGTTGCCATGGTACAAAGTGCGCAGCTCGTTCCAGAAGAACAGTGAAAGCATGGTGTGCGGGCCGAGGCGGAAGTAAGAAGCCCCCAGACCTTTATAAAGGCCGGTCACGCCTTCTTTCTTTAACATCTTTGTGAAACAGTCCATAAAACCGTTGTACAGTAGACCCTGCAGGAGGAAATACAGAGCGTTGAGATGTCAGCACTGCAGATGCTTCTAATTTGTAAGAAAAGATCACCTTTCCCCGGTGGTCCACAACCTGGTTATAGAGTCGAGTGCTGACCACATCAAACGGAGTCATGGCTAAAACCGCCACCACGCTACTGATGGCACTAGCAATCAGAGCGACCGACCAGCTGTCTTCTGCAAAAATCTGCGGGAACAAAGAGTCACATCATTATCGGTACATCCCAAGATTTGTCCGTCAGTTTTCTGACAATCTTTTGGTATTTGGTGAGGACACAATCTGAATTTGTGGCCAATTGATCAATTAAACACTAGGTATTTCCACGTCAAATGGAAGCCTCCCTTTATAAGCTTATTATGAGACAGTTGTAACTGTGAAAAGTGCCCTACAAATGCACTGAACTTGAACTTGTTTAATAGCCCTAGCCTTAAATCATCCTAACACACTCTTACTAGGCCAATGTGCCAAGATTACTGGGGAATTGTGCTTGGAAATGTTTCACCATAACTGAAAAGTGTCCTTTTTTTTTTCCTCCAAATGTAGATACACAGCTGAAGCACGTTTTAAAGAAAAAGGACACTCGTTCGAAGGTCAAGTTGAGATTCTGGACAGAGCGGACAAATAATTTAAGAGAGGGGCAGAAGACGAAGGCCTCAGACACAACTAGTCTCCCTCTATCATGGCGTCCCAAAGAAGATCCAAGTAAGTCCAGCTAAGCAATGGGGGTGTTGTGGTCTGTTGTCTGAAGCTGCTGGAGTTTTCACAAGGTTCCTCAAAAATCAGTGTAGGAAACATGAACAAATCAGCAGAAAAAAAAAATTATAAACGTAAAAAAAAATGTAAACGTCAAGCCTAATAAATATTGAATGGACCTAACATGAAAGAATAAGACGTTTCTGCCATTTTATAATACTGTAGGAACAATTATAATTATTTATTTTTATCTCGAGTTGTTTGATTCGCGTGTGTCTGTGCGTATCGATGAGAAGACAATAGATAGTGCTTACAACAACAAGCTAGAGAAAGCATGCGCTGTGTGACAATGGATGACTAGTGATGTGTGGTTAGTCAAACATGCCACTGAATGCAATGAATGTCTGAGTCAGTAAATCTTTACTGCTGGATAATATTCAACGTACTCTATGGGAAACCATTTTTTTCCAAATTATCTATTTCTGCTAAAGAAGTGTTTTATTCATCCAAAGCTTGAACTGTGAACTTGAGGAGACATGTATAGTTTTTGACAGATTTCTTTTATAATTTAGTAAAATCCTGTTTAATCTAGCATGTCCTTTTTAATTGGTTTCTTCATTATAATATACAATTTCCTTTTATTTACATTTTATTCTAATTGTAATTTAATTGTAATTAAATATGTAATGAAGTTTTTATTAACACAAATAACACATTAAATGTTAATTAAGACATTTTAAATGTAATAGTTTTCACTGCAATAATTAAACTTGTGTCTTCGTTGTTAATAGAACATTCCACGTTACATAATATTATGAATATTGTAAATATGAACAATTTTAGTTCATTTGTCATTATATACTAATGAAATCTTTTCATTAATAGTTTTAAAAAACGTTTTATATTACATATATTTATTTTATATACGGCATACGTAGAATCACACACTATATATTCGGTAAATACACTCAAGTACATGCTCATAAATACGTTATTTCAATTTTGGACACCTTTATTATTATGTTTTTTTAATTGTAATTTGTTCACAAAATGAAATTGAAAATGTTCACAGAATAGTTTAGAAGACTCAGCCTTCGCAATCGGACAGGATTTGCTAGGTTTGTTTATCTGTTTGTTAGAAGCAAATTGACGTACAGTGAATATAAAGGCCTGTATGTGGATCTGAACGTTTACTGCATTATCACAGCTCAATCTAAACCAGTCCATTATTACGGCCGGTGAAGTGAAAGATTACACACCCGTGTCTCTGTGACCATCTCTTTTGTGGCAGAGAAAGTGGAGAGTTGGGCTGCGGACCCCACGCTGACTCTCGGGACCGCTGCGCTTGCCCCCCTCCATAGGCCCAGAATGCCATGCTGTCTGTAAATGCTCGCCAGAGCGTGAATCATTCCCTGAGTTGAAAACACACACAACAACTGATCAGTTTCTGTGAGAAGCGCACGTTCGAAAAGTTAGAAGATTGTGCAAAAGTTAATTTGTGAGCGGCTTGATGAAAGTAATGCTGGTGAAGTGAGAGACTCGTGAAAAAAATTGTCAAAGATTTTTAAAGAGATTATTCAAGTTATTCTAGTACATCTCGTAATCTCATGATTCTAGCTTACCAAATGATCGGATGTTACATACAGTCAATAAAACAAGGATTGTATTAAAGTTTTGAAGGTCAGGAGGNAATCTTGCATAGTGTGCTTCTCTATTTCTCCTCCAGAATCCATTGTTCTTTATTTCCAGATGAGATGAAAGACTCAATGTGGCCAGAATAGATAACTTTGGACCACCAAGCACCAGTCCAGTCTAGTCTAGTCATGTCCAGAGTGTCTTGACTGGAGAAATATGAGAGTTGAAGACCATGTCCAGGGTCTGTGTGTGGGACTTCAGCCTCAGTTCACTGGTCCTGGCCTGGTCCTGACGATCCTCTCCACACTGTGTATATCTCTCTGCATCAGCATCTTTTTCCCTTCTACCATCTATTATTGCACCTTGAAACAGCACTTTCACTGACAGCATATTCACTGACAGCAAAACTTATTTTGTAGTTCTCTTTCCCTACTTATGGCAAGTGTCAGCGGAGGTGACGGATAATTGTGATGCTGGTAAACCAAACCGAGAGCATTTAAAGAGAGAAATTGTTTGCATGTGCTAGCTTTTTTTTTTTTTTTTCATTTCACAATATTCTCATTTTCAGAGATTGTGGGTTTGGGGTTTTAGTGAGCTGCAGTCAAAATTAAAAAAAAACTATGACTTGAATCATAATAAATAATTATATAGGAATTATAAATTAACGGATACAAATACTTTTGCACAATATTCACATTTTTTGGGTGTCACCTGTAGATATGTTCGACTCACTTGATGCTTATACTGATGCCCAACTGCAATAGCGGACGTCGACTGACTCTGCAAATGTGTCTTCACCTGCAAGAACCAGAGAACACACACTGACATTGAGCACAGC
>SOMO01000011.1:246959-261656 GCA_028128575.1 Paedocypris carbunculus | reverse complement strand
ACACACACACACACACACACACACACACACCAGCAATTAGTGACCTAAGGGGCAATTTTCTAGAGGTCTATGAAGTCTTCCTTTTCGCCCAGGCAAGTACCGGCCAGGTAGGAACAGGGGAACTATGGCCCTTAAATCAGGTAGTGTAAACAATCAGAGAGAATAAAATTTGCCCCTTAATAAAGCTGGTCTGCACTGGAAACCTGGAAGTACACAAATAAAACTTTCAACATGGCTGCGTTAACCTTGGACCTCAAAAATACAATGGACCAACACCAGCATATGACATGCAGTTGACACCCCAGACCATCACTGACTGTTGAAACATTACACTCAACCTCAAGCAGATTGGTTTTTAGCTTTCTCCTCTGTTCCTCCAGACTCCGATTAATGTATTTCTTCTGAAAACATAACTTATAGAGATTCGTCTGATGCTCTGAGTAATTTAAGAGTGGCTTGAACAAGTACAGTAAGAGTTTGTAAGAGCTAAGACCCATATCCTTCATATGTCCATGTGTGGTGGTTTTTGAAGCACTGACACCAGCTGTAGTCCACTTTTGGTGAATGGGTTTTGTTCACAATCTTCTCCAAGGTGTGGGATTCCTATTCATTCATGGCCTACAGAAGGTAAGTTAGTTTGTCCATATAGGAAATAGGAACTATATTGAAATTGTTCTTTGCAGTTAACCATCAAGCAAAGTTCCATAAATACACAGTAAAGTGACACACAAACCCGGAGCAGTGGGCAGTTTTAAGCCGTGGTGTCAGGGGGCATGTGGGGGTCAGGGCAAGGACACTCAGATGTGAAACCCACTGGAACGGGATTGGGTCGCAGGTTTGGACCCAACGCTAACCCTAAGCCTAGTCTAATTAGAATCTTTCCCCAACATTGTAATTATCAGAGATTTGGGATTATGATTTTAAGTCAGAAGTCAGAAAGAACTTAATTGCCAGGTTCCATAAAGAGCACTTTTTGGAACTTGGAATGTGTCTAGGTGTAATCAGTGCAAGATGTTCAAGTTGGGTCAAGTTTTGGCCAATTTTGAATTTCTTAAGCTTGTCAGATGTTTTTTTAGTAGGGACTTTGATGCTGTACAATATCAATTACGTCATATCAATAAATTGTTGGTTATCAATCATTTGGTGTATTATTAACTCATGTATGATATTGCCATTTTTAGCTGAACGGACTGTTAAATAATCAATATTTTTCTCTGCTTTCAAAAGGATGCACGAGCCAGCTATGATGCTAATGCTAATGATCCCGATCCAACACCAAGATATGATTCCACCAACGAAAACAAGTCAGTTTACAGGCAACCACTCACTGTGACTGACACACATCACTTGTAGATGCTTTCTTTTCAGTCTGTGAACTTTTAATTGGTTTGCAAACAAAGGCTAATGCTAATGTTTTCTGTGCTTGACCAAACCCAAGACATGGAACACGCTGTGCTGGCTTGGTTGCTGCCGCTGCAAACAATTCCCAATGCATTGTGGGAATTGCCTACAATGCAAGAATTGGAGGTAGGTTGACATTAACCACATGGACCACATGCTGTTGTTCTTCTAGAGTTAAATTCCTCTTCTTTTGCATATAACTGTAGGTGTGCGTATGCTGGATGGTGACGTGACTGACATCGTAGAAGCTCAGTCATTGAGTATGGGACAGCAGTACATCGACATTTATAGCTCCAGCTGGGGTCCAGAGGATGATGGCAAGACAGTCGAGGGTCCGGGACCCCTTGCCCGCTTTGCTCTGGAGAGTGGGATTCGCAAAGTCAGTGTGTTTTTGCATCAATCCATTCGTTTAATGCAGTTAAAAGCTTGGCATGGATACACACAACATCACCAAGTGTTTTTGTGCATTTGCTTTTGCCTGCCAGCCTTTGCCTTCAAGGACCTGATTTATTTTGTACCTCATAAGATTAAAAAAAACAAACAAACAAAAAATTTGTCTGGTTTCAGACACAGACATCTTATCATCCCATTTCAAATTAAAATTAAAATTAAAATTCAATAAACTTTATTCATCCCCAGGGGGAAATTGCTTTTTCGGTTACATTTGCTCACACAAAAGAGAAATATAATAATAATAAAAGAAGCAAAAAATAGAAATGTACATCTGCATAAAAAATCTCGGTATAATACAAATAAGTAAAAAGTGACTAACAATAAATAGTAGCGTGAAGATATTGCACATAACAAGAAAAATATACGGGTTGAACCAATAATGCTCATAGAAGGTGAAAGAAAAAGAAAAAGTCAAAGTCAAAATAAAAATCCCTGCACTTATGGAGAGGAGTTGTACAGTCTGATAGCCACAGGTATGAAAGATCTCTTGAAGCGTTCTGTGGAACACTTGGCAGCGATCAGTCTCTGGCTGAACGTGCTCCTCTGGTTGAGCAGCACACTGTGTAGCGGATGAGAAGGGTTGTCCAGGATTGAGTGGAGTTTTGACAGCATCCGCCTCTCAGCCACCACATGAACAGGGTCCAGCTTCACACCGAGTACAGAGCCAGCCCTCCTGATGAGTTTGTCCAGTTTGTTTCTGTCAGTCACCTTCATGCTGCTTCCACAGCAAACCACAGCATAGAAGATGACGCTGGACAAGACAGCTTCGTAAAACATTCATAGCATGGTGCTACAGAGGTTGAACGTCCTGAGCCGCCTTAGAAAATACAGCCTGCTCTGACCTTTCTTGAAGAGTGCTGCTGAGTTTAATGTCCAGTCCAGTTTATTGTCTATGTGCACTCCAAGGTACTTGTAGTTCTCGACAATCTCGACTGCCTCGCCTTGGACAGACAGTGGGGTCAGGGTGGCCCTGGTCTTTCTAAAGTCCACCACGAGTTCCTTTGTTTTCCTGACATTGAGCTGCAGGTGATTGAGCTCACACCAGGTGACAAAGTTATCCACTATTGACCGGTATTTCTGGATTGGAGGCCAACCAATCACAGAGCAGGACACACGTTCACACTCACTCACACCAATGGTGAAACTTACATTGCCAATTAATCTTAAACGCATGCTGCTGTAATGTAGGAGAAAACCAGAGACCTGGAGGAAACCCACACAAGCACGAGGAGAGCGTGCAAACTACACACTGATTCAAACTTTCACCTTGCGTCTTAAGTGGGTCATTCTTGCTGTGAGACATCACCTAATTTAAACCAAATATATGGGTTTAAACAGCAACTCTGATCAAATTAGCCACTTATTTAAAAAAAATTAAAATAAAATCAAAACACTTAAAACATAAAAAAATGAATGTTAAAAATTAGTTAAAAAAAAAAAAAAACACAAGTCACTGTGTGTGTGTGCTTGTGTTCACTACACTGGATGTGTTCTAAAGCACAGAATGAAGATTCTAAAAGAGTTCCATTTTCTTCATTCTCTTAAAAAGTGTGGGTTGATTCCCAGGTAAAATAGAAAATATTTAGGAACATTTTTTTCTAATGCAGTGGAAGTATTTCTGGATCAAATCCAAACCCACGTTACTTTGCTTTTTCAGGGCAGAAGAGGACGAGGCTCTATCTTCGTCTGGGCGTCAGGCAATGGAGGGCGGAGTCGCGACCACTGCTCCTGTGACGGCTACACCAACAGCATTTACACAATCTCAGTGGGCAGCGCCACGCTGAGTGGGAAAAAGCCATGGTACCTTGAGGAATGCGCCTCGACTCTGGCCAGCACGTACAGCAGCGGAGATGGCGCCACCGGGGGCATCGTGAGTGGGTGTGATCAGCTTGTCTATTGTTTCTGACCCGACAGAGATGTGTCTTTTCAGGCCACTACTGATTTAAGGCATCTGTGCACTGACAAACACTCCGGCACGTCGACATCCGCTCCGATCGCCGCAGGGATTATTGCACTGGCACTGGAAGCAAAGTGAGTGATCGTCTCCGGTTCTTCATAGTGATTACAAACAAATTGTTTTGATGTTATGAACGTGATGTCTTTAAAGCAAAAAATGAGACTTTATGGATGATTATATCTGTTCATCAATTTTCAAAACTGTGGGTCACGGGGAGCTGGAGCCAATGAAACGATGGGGATATTTGCAAACTCACATCTTGAAAGCACATTGGTGGTGCTGGGCTTTGGACCCCACACTGTCGAATGATTATACAGATGAAGTGTAGACGACAAACCATGATGTTTGTCAAAAGTATAGTTGTCATGCTTGTCCTCAGTCCCGGTCTGAGCTGGAGGGATGTCCAGCACATCATTGTGAAAACTTCACGGCATGGACATCTGACTGCTCCAGACTTTCAGAGCAACGGAGCTGGGTTTGATGGTAGGAAAAAGTATAGACTGTTTTTACCTTGAATGGATGCTTTGATAGGCAGACAGATTGACAGTTAGACAGACAGACAAATAGATTTATAGACAGACAGACAGAAAGATAGACATAGATTGTCAAACAGTCAGACTGTCAGATAGATAGATAGATAGATAGATAGATAGATAGATAGATAGATAGATAGATAGACAGACAGACAGACGAACAGACAGGTTGGTTTGTTGATTGATTAATTGATTGATTGATTGATTGTAAATATTTTATCATTTTATTTACAGTAGAAGACAACATTATTGTCTTTCACTTTCAAGCGCTTTAATCAGTTCTTTCTAAAGTTTGTTCTATGACACTTTTTTTACAGTCAGTCATCTGTACGGCTTTGGCCTGATGGATGCTGATGCTATGGTGAGAGAGGCGAAGAGCTGGAGGAAGGTGCCTTCTCAACACATGTGTGAGGAGAAAGCCGTCCAGAACGCCAGGTATGTTTTATTGTTACTTCTGCCATGATGTGTGAGTGTAGTGGCCATTTTCTACAGAGTGGGTTTCTTGTCCTGTCTCAGGATCATTGGCCCTGAGAGGGTCTTGAGGTTAGTGATAGCGTCTTCAGGATGTTCTTCTAGCCTCCATCAGCATGTCCTTTATCTGGAGCATGTTGTTCTACGAGTCACAATCACACATCCTCGTCGTGGAGATCTGTCCATCACTCTGACGTCACCTTCAGGAACACAATCTCAGCTTCTGGCGACCCGGTATGGATCTCACAACAACAATACATCAATTAAGACAAAAGCCAGTACTTGTTCAGTTATAGTTTCAGTTGTGTTCTGACCAGACCACATGATCACTCCACTGAAGGCTTCAGCAAATGGGACTTCATGACCACTCATTGTTGGGGGGAACAAGCAGCAGGGGACTGGACCCTTCAGATCAACGACAGACCATCTCTCAGAAGAAACCAACAGCTCCAAGGTGCCCAAACCAAACCATAAATGACCATATTGCGTAAACCAAAAACCATAAACGAAACAAAATTGCGTGATCACTTTTCTCCAAAGGTTTTTCTGCTTTATTGTCTGTCAGGAAAACTTCTAGAATGGTCCCTAGTGCTTTATGGAACATCTCAAGATCCATATATGCGACATAAGCAGCCTCGCTCGGCCCAGCTTCCTGCCGCTGAGGAGGAAACTACTGAGGAGTACACTGGTGATCTTTCATTTTTCTGTTCTTTAGCACACACAGATACAGACACACCAGCTAAAACTAATGAGAAGCATTTTACTCAACGCTTCTCCAAAAACAATGTTTCATTATCGTAGTGTTGGGGGATTATTTCAGAGATTTTCGTATATTTAAACAGTACATTAATGTGCAAATATATTTGAATGAAAAGATAAAAGATTTTACCAAAGTAATTTGTCTCATTTTAATTGTTTCATTTAAAAATAAAAACAGTAAAAACTGTATGGTACTGTAATTTGGTAACGTACCAACGCTTAAATAACTATAAGTTACTACCATTTAGCAATTACTGTACAAATGCTTAAAATACTGTAAATCGCTGTCATTTGGTAACTACTGTACAAACACTTCAATACTGTAAGTGTCTATCATGTGATAACTGTACAAATACTTAAAATACTGTAAATCATTGCAGTTTAGTAATTACTGTAGAAACACCTAAATACTGTGAGTTGCTATTATTTAGCAATTACTCTACAAATGCTTAAAAGACTGTACAAAATTGTCATTTGGTTATTACTGTACAAACACTTTAACACTATAAGTGTTTATCATTTGATAATAACTGTAAAAAGTAAAGTAAAAGTAAAGATGTAAAATACAGTGAATTACTGTTCTTTAAATGACAGTAATTAAATTAACATAAATATCATTTGCATACAATTGTTTATTTTTTATTTATTGATTTGGGTTTTTTTTTTTTTATTGTTGTCCTGTCAATTGTACTACATCATATTAGCAAGCACAGTGCTTGTGTTATAAGTATTTACTACACTTGACTGTTCCCTGCCCACAAGGATCTTGCGACCCAGAATGTAGTGACGATGGTTGTGAAGGACCTGGACCAAACCAGTGTGTTTCCTGTCTGCACTTATTCGTGAAACTGAAAAACGCCAGCAGGTCTGTTTTCATTTCAGGACCTTGGATTTAAAATGGACAGGGTTTAAACTTGAATCTTTTCTACATAAGGACGTGTGTGTCGGAGTGTCCTGAGGGCTACTGGCCTGATAAAAAGAGATGCAAGCGGTGCCATTCTTCCTGCCAGTCGTGTCTGGGCAGCCGCAGTGACCAGTGCACAGCCTGTAGTTCTGGATTCCACCTCAGTGAGGAGAAGAACGTCTGTGTAAGCAGCTGCGAGGACAGTTACTACCTCGACCAGGGTAACACCCTTATTACATTTCAAATAATGAGTCCAGTTAGACTTTTTGTTTAAAAACAACATCGTATAAAGGCATAAAAATGCATTTTTCAAAATATAGCTGCAAGCAGCACTTGCAGGGTTCAAGCCACCAACCAATGCCATTAAGCACACAACACACATAAATAACTCATGATTTCATATGTGTTTTAATGAGTTTTAAGCAAAAAAAGATATGCAAATTAGTGTGAGAAAAATCTGAAATATGATGGATTGGGCGGAGTTGTTTGGATGAGATGTTTTGTTCATCCAATTCAATTAACAACAGCAACAACATGGATACCAGTGGTTAATTAAAGCAAAATTCATGGAGAGGAAGTATTTTAAATAATATGAAAAATTTACAAAAAAAACTGTGTTTTTTGTCTAGTGGTGTAAGAATTATGTTTTTTGAGTTCTGTTAGACTAATTTAATTTCAAGTACAGATTCTTAAGCTAATACTTTTACTCATTTCTTTTGCCTTTTTAATCGCCAGTTTAGGTTTTGTGCTAAATGTTGTATCTGACTGTTTTCTTTCACAAATGTGCTTGTACAGTTACTTTTAAAAATATTCTAAATACCAATTAAATTCTTAGTAACTGAACAGCAACGGCTGTGATTGGTTCAGACTGGACCAATCAAGAGGCTTCTGTAGTTGCATTCAGTTTTAGTAATAGAAGTGTAAAATAGCATGATATGATTAATTAATTTAGGGTGTACATTTTCAAAGGCAGTGCAGAAGAGTGAAATCCAATTCGACTTCAGTCTGGATCACTGAAATAAAAATATCCTCATGGTAAAATAGATAAATTTAGTCTTGTTTTTTAGTTTTTTTTATTTAGTTTTGTAATTTACAATAAAAATGTTTATTGTAAAGAACAACATGAATATATTTTTTAACAGGTTTGTTTACACATTGTTTAGCTACAGTATACTGACGCATATGGTACGGTATGATACGCTGTGGTAAACAACTCGACTCCAATGAAAAGATCCCAAATAAACAAATGGCATAAAATAAACAAATTGTGTTTTTTTTTTCAGACCAAGGATCCAAATGTAATTTTTTGACATTTTTTTTTGTATCTAATTTTTGCCAATTGTAAAAATACTTTTTCTGAAGTTAAGCAGAATATGTTTATACATTTACAGTATATGGTTTTCTTTTGGCCTATCAGGAGAAAACATGTGTAGAAAATGTGACAAGGATTGCAGACGATGCACCTCAGCCTCCATTTGCACCGAGTGCTTAGACGGCACGAGGTAAGGCATCCGTGGAGAGTCCCAGTGACACTGGCTTGGACTAAAATGTTCTGCTGTGGGTTTTTTATTAGTCTGGTTGGCAACAGATGCCAGAAAAGCTGTGAGGTGGGGTACTTCTACAGCGAGTCCGAAGCCTCATGTGAGCCCTGCCATTCCTCCTGCGCTACGTGTGGGGGTACGCTAACAATCTTTAAGACTGCCCACTGCTCCGGATTTGTGTGTGTCTATTCACTGTGTGTTTGTGTGTAACTTCACTGGATGGTTAAATGCAGAGCACAGTTTAGATATGGTCATTATGGTCATAATGACACATTCAAACACATTCAAACATTAAAAATGACACTGTCAAACTCACATACTTTATTTTTTACTTTAATTTACTTTACTTTTAAGTATGTTGACAGATCCCAACGTGTCGTAATGCCAATAATAGTTTAATATTAAGAAATAATAATAGTTTTTTAATGTATTTATTAATAATAACTTGAGCATTTGCCAATTGAAGGAAAATTAAAATTGAATTCAATCAACTTTTTTTTTAAAGAAAAATATTAATATTTTGCTAATACTGTAATTGTTTTTTCAGCACAATTTTGAATTAGTTTGTCAATGTGGCCACTAGGGTCGTATTGAAATTGTGCTCTGATTGATTTCAAAATTGTGTGTGAAATGCAATTCATCTCTCTCTCTCTCTCTCTCTCTCTCTCTCTCTCTCTCTCTCTCTCTCTCTCTCTCTCTTTCTTTCTCCAGCTGCAGGCGTGGATTCATGCAAACGCTGTGCCGATGGTTTTGCGATGGAAAACTGGAGATGTGTTTTGTCCTGCAGCACAGGTTTTTACTCGACCAGTGGCGACACTCAGAGCATCTGTCAGAGGTGTGCGTGCGCACAAACACACACATTTGAAACACTAAGGAAACACACTGTGATGACAACACTGTGATCACACAATCAATTCATACATTTGTTTAACATTCACAATTACTAATTTTTTTGTAGGTTATAATAATTTCAAATGGCACAGTCACTGTGCCTATGGTTTGATGCAAAATTCCAGCACACTTTCAAGTGTTTTTTTTTTTTTTTTTTCATTTTAATCAAAAGCGTTTTTATGGATGAATGATGTATGGATGAAAATTATTATAGATTATTGCCCACCTCAAGGTCTTATTCTAGATCTATGCCCATCTCTTTATATACAGTTAAAAACAGTTATTATTTTACAGTTTTTTTTTCGTCGCTAACAAGCGTTTGTCCAATCAGTTTTCACATTTTCTAAACTCTAAACACAGTTAGCACAGCATTGGTGTTTTGTGGCCATACCTTTCACACATTTCATGTAGTTTTCACCCAAAATGCAGTCAGTGAACACATTTTCACAATGCTTACATTCTCTTAACAGACATTCTATACCTTCTAACAAAATGATGGATTGTTTTTGTAGTATTTACGAATGTTAACACACAACATCCCACAATAGCAACAACAATATTCTAAACCTTAAATACAGTATAAAACCTCTGCTTCTGCAATCATATCAGTTTAAAAACAATATAATTTAAATAAAACACATCTCAGCTGATAATTAACAAACAATTGAATAATGGCTTATGTTGACATTTGATTTGTGTTGGGTAAATTGGGCCAACCACAGCTGATTCCAGTCTGACTTTTTGGGGGTTGTAAAGGAAGATTTTTTAGGAAACATAAACAGAAAAGACAAAACTAATGTCTGGACAAGGAAGAAAAGGAGCAAGGGAAAAGAGCAGGCCAATAGGAGGTGAGAGGAGCAGGAGCAGTTAGAGGAGCGGGGCTAAGAAGAGGGAAAGGTAGAGGTGTAAGAATGCGTGGTGGTGGCATTCTAAAGGCTGCAAGAACAGTAGTCAGTGATGAAATTTGTGCCACTATCATTGACCATGTCATCAACCACAGTCTTTCACTAAGAGGGGCTGGTAAAAGAGTGCCGCCCAATTTGAGGCGTTCAACGGTTAGCTCCATTATACGCATCTTTAAACAAACTTAAAAATACGCATCTTTTCAAAAAAGTATTGCATTTTACATGGATTGTTTCTATTCTCACTTGACATGTCAATATGGTCATACAGTAATTCATACGTTTTTTTTTGTCTTTCTAAAGAATGCAACGTCTTCCACCCTTTGAGGCAAGAGGAAAGCTCCTCAGTAATGACCAAGAGCTTGCTATTGTAGAAATGGTTGTTGCAAATAATGCAATAAAACTACATGAAATTCAAACCAGAATTGTGGTTGACCGTGAGCTATTTCACAATATCGATAGCCTCACAACCATTACGCGGACACTGTCCAAACACAGAGTGCGGATGAAGCAGCTCTATACTGTTCCCTTTGAGAGGAACAGTGAGAGAGTCAAGGGGTCAATGTCCAGTTATTATAGGATTTACACTTTGCAAGTAGGTAACTTACACAACAATCGGTTACAGTATTTTTATTTTTAGTAGTTTTTGTTCATACATTTTGATTCAGAGAGTTATGGAATTGGAGGCCAACCAGTCCCCTACTGAATTCATACACATAAATGAGGCAGGATTCACTCTGGCCAAAAGGCGTCGATGTAGACAAAATGTCATTATAAAAAGGGCCACAGTTGATGTGCCAGGACAGAGAGGGGCAAACATTATCATGTGTGCAGCAGTTGCAAATGCAGGATTACTCCTTCAGAGATGTAAGGTTGGACCCTATAACACAGAGCGCTTGCTTGCATTCCTCAATGATCTCCACCAGTGCCTGGTTCCAGAGCAGGATCAGAAGGGTGAAAACATGAGGACCTTTGTAATTACTTGGGACAATGTGGTTTTCTATCATTCGCAAGCAAAAACAGAATGGTTCGAAGTCCACCAGAGACTGGTACGTCTCTTCCTTCCACCCTACTCGCCTTTCCTCAAGCCCATAGAGGAGTTATTTTCTGCATGGAGGTGGAAGGTTTATGACCATCAACCACATGACCACATGTCCCTCCTTGAAGCCATGAATGCTGGCTGCAGGGACATCACAGTAGATGATTTCCAAGGGTCCGACACACCTGGCGGTTTTATCCCAGGTGCATCGCCTTGGACAGCATCAGATGTGATGTTGATGAAAACATGTGGCCTAACAGTGAAGATCGCAGGGATTACGTACAGGAGTTTATTGATTTTTTAAATTTGGTTTGTTTGTTGTTTTTTTCTTCTTCATTAAATACATGTAGAACCCGAAACCTGAAAGTCTATGAAGTTTTTGTAATGTCAATAATAGCCAGTATTTTGAAACCTGGTGTACTTTGACTGACTGCATGTTCCTTGTGAACTGAAAACAAGTGTTATTATTTGACAGAATTATTTCATTTTGAGTCAGATTTCCAGTGTTTTGCACAAGTGTGTGTGCAGAGAAAGATGTTTTCTGTTTTGAAATGAAGAGTTAGTGTATATTTAACAAAATGTTCTTTTGAGAAGAAAATTATCCTTTTGGCCACTTGTGCTTTGTATTTGTGACACTGTGTTAAGAGTTTAGAAAAAGTGAAGTATGTACAAAAGTGAATGAATCTGAAGTATGGGTAAGCGCTTGTTAGCGACTGAAAAAAACTGTAAAACTGTTTTAAAACTGCTTTACTTTTTTGAGGAGTGTGTTTGCTTGTGCAGATGTGATGGCAGCTGTGTCGCCTGCGTGGGCCCAGGGAAAGCCGACTGCAGCGAGTGTGTAGACGGACACACACTTCAGGACGGTGTGTGTGTTCTCAGCCACAACTGCGGGGATGGTAATTCATCCATTCTTGAATAAAAAGCATCTATAATAAGCATTTTATATGAGAACGTGAATTTGTCTTTTAGGCAGTTATGAAGATTTGAGTGGAAATTGCCTTGCCTGTGACCCGTCATGTCATAAATGCAAAGGTCCGAAAAGTCAGGACTGTCTGAGCTGCAGAAATTCAGAGTAAGAGCGTCACTCCTTTTTTACTTACAGTCTGTTTTGCTGTGTGTAAAAATAACAATAATACTATTTTACATTTTGTCATTTTGTTTATACAATGCTATTCAACATGATTAATAAAGGATCAAATAAAAAAAAGTAAAAACTGAGAAATTAAGCAAAGCCTTCTGATTTGTAAGGTTTGTTAGCCTGTGGTTAGCGGCCATTTTCGAGCATTTGCTTTTATTAATACGTCTTTTCTTGTTGCTGGGCTAGTTTGCTTGACGGCGGACGCTGTGTGGTCGCGTGTTCGAATGGAAAGTTTTCCTCAGGTGGACAGTGTAATCTGTGTGACCGTACCTGTGCCCAGTGCAATGATGCAGGAGCCTCCAACTGTACAAGCTGTAATACCGGTAAATATTATGTGGTTGGTGTGTGTGTGTGTGTGTGCAAAGGGACTTTGGGACCCAAGGTTTTTATACTAAAACTATGGGTACTTGTGGGGACATTTGGTGTGTGTGTGTGTGTGTGTGTGTGAGAGAGAGAGAGAGAGAGAGAGAGGAAAATTAGAGAAGGTGAGAAAAATCGGTCGGTGGATGGATGGATGGATGGATAGGTAATGGATGGACGGATTTATGGATGGATGGATGGATGATGGGTGGACAGAGAGATGGAGATGGATAAGTGGTTAGACAGAGGTTGATGAACAAAAAAACATGAACTGTTTCATGGATGATAGAAAGATGAAAGAATGGACAGATGTGAGATGGAATACTCATACATGCAGAAATATATGATAGTGGATGAGCATATACTGTTATATACTGTTGTATACTGACGGTTGGATGCACACTAGATGGAAGAATGGATGGATAAATAGTATATGAAAAAAAAAACAGATGGACAGTTGAATGGGATGATCGGACATATTAAAATGGACGATCAGACAGGTGAATGCATGTAAAGAATAGATGTATGGATTGACAAACAGACGTGTGTGTGTGTGTGTTTTCAGCAAAAAGCTAAATGTTCCCATGACTTTCAGATAAGTTTGGAGTGAACCGATACCTGCATCATGGCAAGTGTGTGGACACGTGTCCAAAGACTCATTTCCACTCGTCTCAGAAGACATGTGAGCCGTGTCCCACACACTGCAAACTCTGCTCCTCATCTACACACTGCATCCAGTGTGAGGACTCCTTCTACATCAGTGACGGGGTCTGCAGTCCGCTCCAGTGCGGCGAAGGTGCGGCGTCTAATCATCATGCAAATAATGCTGTGGATTCAAAATCCAAAGTAGATAAACAAGCTGTGTGTGTGTGTGTGTTTAGGTGAGGTGGAGGACCCGGAATATGACGACTGCATGACATGTGAAGAGGGATGTAAGAAGTGTGTTCTCTGTAAGTTTAAAAGTCCCTGTCTTTTAAAGGTTATCGTTGTTCCATACATTTCATTCGGCTGTCGTTTCACAGTAAGAAGAGCGAGATCTGAGACTCAGTTTCACGGTTCTGTGGATTTTGTAGGTTTTTTCTGGGTTTGTGTGCAAAACCAGAATGTAGGTGTCAAATTCTGTTCCTCCTTGTGGCCCCTGACAAGCCTCAAACTCTGTTCCTCCTTGGTACCGGGAACAAGCCTCAAACTCTGTTCCTCCTTGTTGCCCTGGTTGTGTCTTAAAAATAATTGTGACAATTTATTTTGCGTGATCGTCCAGCCCTAATAGCAAAGAACAATGTTTCCACCCATCTTCTACACAAAGCTAGAGCCAATCCCAGCAACTCTGGACATGAAGGCCGGACACACCCTGGATTGGTGACCAACCAATCACAGAGCAGAACACACACATACCCGCTCTCACTCACACGAGAACAATAGTCGTGTTTTTCAATCCATTTTCTTGCAGCACACTTCAGCGCAGCTCTCTTTGCGTTGCAGATAATCCCAAGAGCTGCTTGTCCTGTTCTGACGGCTATTACAAGTGAGAATCATGTCTGAAATGTCTTAAAATCTCCAGCACGCTAAGCGAGATGAGATGTGGGTCCGTGCAGGTTTGAGGATGGCTGCTACAAACACTGCCCGGCCAAAACATACACAGTGGAGCAGACGATGACCTGCGAGAGCTGCGAGCACGACTGCGCCAGCTGCGATGAAGACGAGTGCTACTGGTGCGAGGCGGACTTCTTCCTCTCGGGTCCGACTCTCACCAGCTTCAGAATCGAGCATTTCAATCGATTAATCGCGTGGATGTTCTGTACCGCGCAGATGGGAAATGCGTGCAAGATTGTCCGGATGGATTCTTTGGCGATGAGGATTCCCAGGAGTGTGAGAAGTGTCACTCGAGCTGCAGCACGTGCCGTGGCTCTGAGGACAGCGACTGCACCGGCTGTGTGGAAGGCCTGACGCTTGACGCCGGAGCTTGTTTGGCTGAACGAGTCTGTCCTGAACAGACATACCGCACTGGTGAGAGCTAATGCCAATTGACGAAACATTTCCACAAACGACTCCTATAGCTTTGGGCTGTCCGGGTAACTTTTCACTTTCATTGGGATTCGAGCCTACAACATTGGTGCAAACCGCGCTGGTTGAGCTACAGGAACATCCCTGAGTGGTTTTAGGAAATGGTTTTTCAAAGGCTACAAATGGTTACAAGTAGGAAACCAAGGAACACAATGAACGCACCAGCCACACAAGTTATAATATCATTTAATAAATTAAATAAAATGAATGAATAATCTATAAGGTCATTTATCAATAAGTAAACTATTTATAATAAATACATTAATTAATAATTACCAAATGAG
>SOMO01000011.1:187096-212604 GCA_028128575.1 Paedocypris carbunculus | reverse complement strand
CCCACTGCTCCGGGTTTGTTTGTGGTACTTTACCATTTCACTTAACCTGCGTCCATACAGTTTAAATGCCCATCACTATTTTGAAACAGCCCCTGGTGCAATCACTTTACTCTCTTGACTTTTATTCAACAAATGAATAAAATGCATCAATCTTTTTTACATTTTCACACATGTGCTTTGAGAAAGTTGAAACTGCAAATAGCACTCTTCAAATGCACTGAACTTGAACTTTAGCCAAAGTCCTATTTGTATGGACTGAATGGTCTTTCTCCTTCAGATTACCCACGTGTAGAGGTCATCCCTGCTGTGGTCAATCAGATGGCTGGCAGTGATGCCACAGTGATGTGCAGTGTCTCCGGAGCCCCGACCCCCGAGGTTTCCTGGAGCCTGAATTCCAGTGACCGGCCTCCTTTCATGACCAGCCACGAGGTACCAGAGCTAAGCAATCATCCTTCTCACTGCAGCCAGAACCCGGAATCCTGCCTCTGGTTTTTGTCAGCGTTGAGCGTTTCTGTGAATATAACAGTTATAACAACTATTCAAATAATGTGAACAGAATCCTTAACTATGGTTTGTATTCAGCTGTGGCTCACTAAGATGGATAATTAGTAATTGAATGATCAGGATAAATAGATAATTAGCTGGATTGGTTGTTGTGGTGAAGTCAAATCTTGTAAAAGCATTACATTGAAAACCTTGATATTTCATAACAGTGGGTTATGAAATGCAATAGAAAATACTTCTAGTGACAAGGGGAAAATGCTGCTCTTAACTGAGTATGTAAAAGGCTTGGGTATAGAATGAATTGTCCTTAAGTTAAATGTAAAAGTTCACAAACTACAAAACCCATAATAAAGTGGGTCAGCTGCATTTCCTTGGTTAAATTATAATTGTATATATAGCAGTTACTTAAAAGCATTTTGTATTTACTTGTTCATAATTTTGACAGGATAAATTGTCATGGTATAGACAAGTATTTGAAGTCATTGAGTTTGACCCTGAATAGATTGGAGAATTATGATTGGATTATAATCTGACGGATTGCTGTTTCTTTCCTTCAGATTAGTAGACTGGAGATGCAGTCTGTGCTGACTCTCATAGAGCTTTCGCCTAGCGACAACGGCCGAGAGCTGACCTGTAGTGCGGAGAACATCGTGGGCCAGACCGAAGCCTCCGTCCTTTTAAACATACTCTGTAAGGACTCACCGTTTGTCCCCTCTGTGTGTCGCGTCCTCACCAGCACATCAGTCAAAATCGCTTCATGTTCACCACATTAGCCGCGGTGATCGCCTGTGGATGGTGAGAGCCATTTCGTTCATTCACTCAGACTCTTTTACTCAAACCATAGAAATACAATGTTAAAATGCTACAGCGTAGCAGAATCAACGACATAAGCAAATTGTTAGTCCTTGTATATTTCGTTTTCCTCTAAAAGATTACATTTTTGAAGGGTTTATTTGGCCAGATACAAAAAGGTCAATCTAGGTCTTGTTTTAAGAAAACACTTAAAGTAATTGAAGTTGTATAATTTTTTTATTTTTTAATTAATTAGAACTTTGGAATAGTGAAACTTTAGGAAACGCTTTAGGAAAGATTATGATGACGCTAAATGTTAAGACAATAAATTGGAAAGTGTTTTATTTACAATTTACTGAAAAAACATTAGACAACAGATTCATCAGGTCCTAGACTTTTATTTTCTACCCGTCTTTTATGTTTAGCAGGTCTGCTAGTTATAAATGATCGCGACGTTACATAAAGCTGTGTTTTTACAGAACTGCAATTATATTTGCAATTATATTAATAAATGCAAGCTAAAATATATTGTTTGCATTTGATTCCGTTTTTATTATTCAAATGTGGCTTTCCTGATTCTGGTTAGTGTTTGCAACACCAACATTGTGGGTTCGATTTTCAAGAAGGCAGGATTTTACAACCTGTAAGGATTTCAAACAATACCTGGAGCTTCATCGGGTTGATTTGTGCGTAGATGTTTGATTAGCATGAGCTAAAAGGTTTTGCCTTTCATCGTCATTTTTTGTAGCTGTGTTCACTTGTGCTCCTGTACTGTCCCACACTTTCCACCATCAGTATGGCCAAGTATGGAAGAATCTTCACCTTTCTCCTATGATGACTCTATGCTTCGTTACCTCCCCACTTTTGTTTTTTTTTTGCCCCGGTTCAGTTCCCCCCACTTCTGTGCAGCTGTATGAGCCCGAGAGGAACCAGGACTGGTGCATCCCGTTCACTGTGACAGGAAACCCCAAGCCCGAGCTGCGCTGGTACCATGAGGGGAACCTGCTGGAGGAGCACGCCTACATCAGGACCGAGATCCATGAAATCACCAACACGGCGTACCACGGCTGTCTGCAGCTGGTCATCCCCACGCACATCCACAACGGCCTGTACACGCTGGTGGCCAGCAATGAGTTTGGAGAGAATAGCGGGAACGTCTCTGCACATTTCATGCCCATGCCAGATGTGGACCACTCAGGAACAGGTCTCACAAAATAATAGTCTGTCCTTCTTTCTTTCTTTCCTTCCTTCATTCCTTCCCTCAATTTTTTTCTTTCTTTCTTTCTTCCATTAAATTTGCTATTCTTTTCATACTTTAGTTCTTTAGTTTCCTTTTTTCATTTCTATTTTTTACATTTTTTTAAACTTTGTTCTTTCGTTTGTTCATTCATTCCAGGCGTTTTCATTGTTATCTTTATTTTACGGGTTTGTTTTGTTTTCTGATACACTCTCTCTTTTTCTTTCAACATTTACTTCTTGATGTTTTCTTAATTTCTTGGGTTTGTCATTTTTTATCACTTATTTTTTCCTTAAAAATTACAAACTTTTTAGCCTGCTAAATTTGTTTGCTATACAATCATTGTTTGCTAAAACTAATGTAATATTTGTGACTTTCTGTTTTCTCAGAGGGAATCTTCTACTACGGTAAGTCTTAATCTTTTTTATAAAAAAAAAAAGCAAAACAAATAACGCTTTATTATAATTCAATGGTTAATATAAAAAAGAATTTATATTCAGTAGAGCTGTAAAGCTGGAGTTAATACTTTTTCAATAAACAAGTAACATATTTTTTATTTTCTTTCTATTTTGCTTTCTTCTAAAACAGATACAACATCTAGTCCAGGTGGAGTTTCTTCTTTCCTTATGTGTGTGTGTGTGTGTGTGTGTGTGTGTGTGTGTGCATGCATAATACAGTATTTGCAAAACTAGTTTGACGTGAATTTATGGCATCTCCATTTTAATAACAATCAATAAAAGTTGAATCTGAAAGGGGTCCTTCTTCCTGTAAGGCAACCGCGCTACCCACCGCTGCGCTGTAAAGCCTCTAATGGAATTTGGCCAATTAAAAAAAATACTCAGTAAAATAAATAGTGCCAATTGGACATTTTAAAATTAAACAAAAAGCTAAGGTAGGTGGGGTAGGAGTAGTAATCTGAGGGTAGGTGGCGCTACGTTAACAAACATAACATATTACCTTGAGTTAGTGTGTAGGGTCTGTTCTTTAGTGGGGTTTTCACTTGATGGTTTATTCATCTTTACTGTTTCCTATCTGTCATCTAGCCACTTTGTAACCGGCAACCAAGCATGTTCTGTCAAACTTTGCTAACTTTGTGTTGTTCTCTTTTTCTTTAAGATACACCTCAATTGGAGGACAGGGTTGCAGTAAGTTTTCTAAAGTTTGTGAAACAGACACATTTTAGTCTAATTAAATAAAAACTATTAACTTTAGAGTTTTAGTCAGATTCAGTTAGCTTGCATGAACAGATTTTAAAATTTAGGAAATCAAATAGTACTGTTAACAAACAAAAGTAATGTACACTTGGGAAGAGTCAAAAAGATCAGGGTTCTTTTCCCAAATTCTAACATTAAATTGGATGGATGGATGGATGGGTGAAATGATAGATGGATGGACAGATTAAATTCAGTTAATTTCATCAGATAATGATGATTTGTGAGATGACAGGTAAATACAGATGGATAGATGAATGGACAGACAGATCTATAGTTAGATAGATACAGTAGACAGACCGAAAAATAAAGAGATTTGCAGGTGAATACCTGGACGAACGGACAGATAGATAGATAGATAGATAGACAGACAGATAGATAGATTAAACAACACCATCTTTGCAATTTATTTTTATTATCTTTGTACAAAAAAGAAAAAAGAGACAACAGACAAGAACAGCTGAGATGATGATCGGAGACTTTACTCGCGCTATGCTTTGCGTCTCAGGTTTATTCGGTGGTTGGAATAGCTGGAGTGGCTTTAACCGGATGCATCCTGATGTTAGTGTTCCTCAAGTACGGCAGAAGCTCCAAATTTGGCATGAAGGGTACGTCATCCTGCCACTCTGATTGTGTCTTCAATCCCGTGCACTTTCTCACAGCTCTGTCTGTCTGAAGTAAGAATATTGCTCTGGATTATGGGATAATGTGACATTTTGTTCTCCTTGGTCAACAGGCTCCTCGTCTGTCATCAGTAACGACGACGACTCGGCCAGTCCGCTCCACCACGTCTCCAATGGCAACAACACGCCGTCCTCCTCCGAGATCGGCCCCGATGCTGTTATTATCGGAATGACAAAGATCCCGGTCATAGAGAACCCTCAATACTTCCGCAATCCCTGCAGCATTCTGAAATCAGACACTCGTGAGTTGCCATGGTGTGCTGGTTCATCAGTGACCTCACTCCATCTTCTGAAATAGATTCTTGCCTTTGGTTTCAGCTGGTCAGTTGTCATAGTAACCTCCCCCTGTATCACCGCGCTGGCTGATGCTGTGTAATCACTGTTGTAATGTAAATATATGGGAGAAATCAAATTGTGTTCTTACGTTCGTTCTCGGCTCTTGCTAGTTTTGTGAGTTGGCGTTCAGTTCAATCAGGATTAAGTGGGTGGGTTCCATATTTAATCTCCAAATATGCAGAAACTTTGCCAGTAACTGCATTTTAAGATGGAAGATATGAATAAGGATAAAGATTGTTAAGGTGTTGCATGAGACTCATGCAGGTACAGTAAAAACAAGGCCGATTTATGTTCTAGGAAAAAATTGTAAATTAAATAAATGCTGTTCAGCCCTGTAAAAGATTAATTATGTTAGTGTGGCTTTCTCCAGTAGCTCATAAAGAAATCTCATTGTAAAGTGCTGTTAAACTCACTTAATTAAAATAAAAAATAATCTCCCAAAATTAGTAAAAAAAAAAAAAGCCCACAAGATGTCAAACTGTTGGGCAACACCACAAATGTCTCATTGGTTGAAACATGATGGGCCATTACAAACCCGTTTCACTTCTCCACAATCCCATCACACATTGTTTGTCAGAGCCAGTGATAAAAAGATAGGTCAGAGTTTGTTAATGTTGTGATCAGTGGACAGTGTTTTTCATCGTTTGGGTGTTTTTAACTGCGGCGTTCTTGTGTTCAGTGGTCCATCACATCAAGCGTCACAACATTCTGCTGAAGAGGGAGCTGGGAGAAGGAGCGTTTGGCAAAGTCTTCTTAGCAGAATGCTACAACTTAACTCTTGATCAGGAGAAGATTTTGGTTGCTGTCAAGGTATTTCATTTCATTTATTTGTCAGCTGAGAAATGTCAAAATATAGAAAATTATTACAAATTATGTAGATATGCATGTAAATATTTTTAAGAGATGTGCTACTTTCTTAATTGGTTCCAGAAATCAATAGGTTGTTTTGTGATCGGTTATTAGAACGGTTTATCTAAACCTCAGAGCTACAGAAATACTTCTATATGCTTTCCTGATTATCACGGTGTGAACTTCACAGACACTTTTCTCACTTTACGTGTCTTTTAACTGTGTCTTCACACCATCATGTTTTCATCATCTTCTAATAATAAATAGTTTTTTGTGTGATTTACAATGTGCCAAAATATTAAACTAAGTGTGACAATGTTCTCTATTAATAATATAATTAAAACAACTAAGACAACATTCATATCAAGATCTAAAAACATATTTATATTGTTATAAATATGTTTTAGGTCAGCAAATCAAAATACCAATCAATCAAAAAATCAATCAATCCTTTAGCCTATAATTTGTTTATAAGAAGATTGTCATTGTGTCAACATCGAAATTGGTGCTGAAACACGGGGAGAACGGGAACATGGGATCTGTAGTCTGTGGCGACGTAGCATAAATAATACATTAACAATGTAAAATCATTAATAAATAAGCATAAACACCTGCTCACATATTTAGATTTTTAAATAATGAAGCAGCTAATTAGCCTATACAACGGCAATACATTTGTAATTCCACGAATCAATCAGACAATTCATACATCAACCTATCAATCAATCAATCAATCATTTGTTCAGACAATTGATCAATTCATTGGTCAATCAATAACAAGCCAATTAAGCTCAAGCTTAGTATATTGATATTCTTCTCAACGTGGTTCACTGTCCCAAATCAGCTGTTTGAAAAAAATGTTGTTATATCAATTGAATGTGCAATTAATCATCCAATCAAAATCAAGCTTGATTTCCAGAGAGAATTCAATATGTATTCAACACTTACAATACAGACTTTTCATCCAGATCTCATCACACTCATTGAGCAATCATCGTGACTTTTGCACATTTTGAAACCAGGATGAATGAAGCACATTGCTGTTTGCCTTCTCTCGCAGACTCTTAAGGAAGCCAGCGAAAGTGGCCGCGCAGACTTCCACCGAGAAGCAGAGCTCCTCACAAACCTGCAGCACGAGCACATCGTGAAATTCTATGGCGTGTGTGTGGAGAGTGACCCTCTCATCATGGTCTTTGAGTACATGAAACACGGAGACCTCAACAAATTTCTCAGGTTTGGAAGGACAGTGTACATGAAATTTGAATGGTTGTATAATAATTTGGATGTGTTATGGATGTCTGTACAAACGAAACTATAACTGCTAATTCAGCTAACAGGCACAACTAAGCCTACTGGGTATTTTCAGCAGCCTAACAAAGTGACTTGTCTGATTGCAAGTGTCCCTTATGATCACATGTGTGTTCTTCACTGGATGCACGGTGGCGTAGTGGTTGGCGCTGTAGCCTCACAGAAAATCTCATTCCAGACACGAGCCCCAGGTTGAGTTAAGGTGATTCTGTGTGAGCCTGTTCTCCTCATGCTGGCTTGGGTTTCCTCTGGGTTTCCTGCAGTCTGGAAGATTGTCCATGGTTGTGTGTGTGTGTGTGTGTGTGTGTGTGTGTGTGTGTGTGTCCTACCTTCATAACCCAAAATTGCTCCAACTCCCTGTGACTCAGAAATGAAAAAACAAATCAGAATGAACGGAATGAGATGAACGGCCTTTGGAATATAGATTTTCCACTAGTCTGATCTAAAGCAGTGATGCCTAACATGCGGCCTGTGGACGTGTCACATGTTTTGTTCTGATATTCCTGCTCATTTAGTGATTTTCCTATTGAGTCCAATAGGAAGAAAATGTTAGGACTGTGTGCTAATATTAGAAAAAAATACATTCAGAAATCTCTGAACACGTTTGCTCAACTGTCTCCAGTGAACTTTCCAAATTTTTAAAAAGAAAAATTAGAACTGGCCACAGCGTGTAAAACAAGCAGTTGCAGATTATTGATTTTTAACTTCTTTTCTCACGTTTCAGCTACTTGACAAATTTTTTATATTCATGTTCAATAGTTGTGGCCCGCAAACATTCATAGCAATGTCAAGTTTGGGTCTCGAATCATGAAAGGCTCAGCACCGCTTATCTAAAGTATTAGACAGCAATCACTCAAATTTGTGGAAGGCAAAGACAACAAAGTTGAAAGAAAAAGAACAGACTGTTGGACTTGATTTGACAAGCTTGTGAGTACAGCACTATGCTATTGGCTAACCGTTGTTAGCACTCTGTGTGTTTGATTGCTTTAAAAAAGGCTTTACTGCCCCCTGCCTCCAGCAGATGTTCTTATCTCTCTGCTCTCTGTCTGTCAGGGCTCATGGACCCGATGCTGTGCTGATGGCCGACGGCCAGCAAAGTTTGCTGGTGGAGCTGACACAGCCTCAGATGCTCCACATCGCTCAGCAGATAGCGGCAGGAATGGTGTACTTGGCTTCCCAGCATTTCGTGCACCGAGACCTGGCGACACGCAACTGCCTGGTGGGCGAGAACCTGCTGGTGAAGATAGGAGACTTCGGCATGTCCAGAGACGTGTACAGCACAGACTACTACAGGGTACATCTGCTTGAGAATCATACAGATATTAATAATCACAATGCTATTTGAATTTGGCTCAATAGACTCTTAACTTATACAACACAATTTTTTATCTTAATTTTTACGTACGAGTAAACCACAAAACCACTAATGACCCAGAAAATGGAAAAGCGACTTCACATACGAGGGCAGATTCGTGGGTCAATCTAATTGTTTTTAGTACGAGTTTAACTTTTATTTAACTTTTCAATTTTCTAATATTTTATTAATTCGATTATCTAATTAACTAATTATACCAAACAAGTAATTGCATTAATTAATTACATCAATATTTAATTACTTTTTTTGAATAACTGGTCAAAATCCTTGTTTTGTTATATTTTATTGGAAAACATCTACAAAAAGACTATTTGTGAAAAGGATCCGTGTGGAAAGTTAGTGTGCGGTCTGACTCTTCAGGTGGGGGGTCACACCATGCTGCCTATTCGCTGGATGCCACCGGAAAGCATCATGTACAGGAGGTTCACCACCGAGAGCGACGTCTGGAGTTTAGGTGTGGTGCTCTGGGAAATCTTCACCTATGGCAAGCAGCCCTGGTACCAGCTCTCCAACAATGAGGTATGAGAGAACATCATAGATTCATTCATGGATGGATGGAAAGTTAGAAGGACAAGGCCGAGACCGAGAGGCAGTGTCAGACAGAAAGGCAGGCAGACAGACAGAGACGAGTGTCACAGATTCATATGGATGGATAGACAGACTTGACATCAGATAGAAAGTCTTTCCGTCAGTGGAACAGCGATGACAATTTTAGATTTGAACAATTTTAAAATAACAGATTGAACAGATTTTAAATATTTCCTATCCCCTTCGATGACGTTTTTATTGTTGACATTTTTTCAAATTGCGTAAAATCGGAGATTGTAACAAAGTCTAAAATCTAAAAAAAAAGATATAAACAAAATGTTCACTTCATCGTAATGGTAATGGAAGTTGTGGTATAGTGGAGTGTGGAGTGCTCTTGAGCAAGACACTGACCCTCACATGCCCCCCGACAACACAGCTTAAGACTACCCACTGCTCTGGGTTTGTGTGACACTTCATTTTGTGTGTGTGTGTGTGTGTGTGTCACTTCACCGGATGGTTAAATGGCAGAAAACTATTTCAATACGGCCCCTAGTGGCCACATTATTAAACTCACTCACTTCACTTCAATGAATTGTTCTTACGCCCCCTACAGGTGATCGAGTGCATCACACAAGGCAGAGTATTGCAGAGACCTCGAACTTGTCCCAAAGAAGTCTACGACCTGATGCTCGGCTGTTGGCAGAGGGAACCGTACATGAGACTCAACATCAAGGAGATCCACAACCTGCTCCAGAGCCTGGCCAAGGCTTCTCCTGTTTACCTGGACATCCTGGGCTGACCTGTTTGCCAGTGTAGGTGTGTAAATGTTAGTGAGAATCGGTGTGTGTGGTATAAAAAAAATAAGGAAACACAGATGTAGATTTGATTTACAGATTTGTGAGTGTGTGTGTGTGTGTGTGTACAAATGGCTTGTGCTTCAGCCTTCTTACCACAGACAAAGGGCCATAACGTTTATTGTGTAGACATCCGTCATGCTTTCAACTTTACTTCTACGTCTACTTTTCGTATCTCAGCACCATCGTTTTATAAAAAAGTGTTTAGATCTTCACAAAGGAACGACTTGGTCAACTATGAGCCTGTGAGGATGGAGCGTCTGGAGCAGATCTGAAGCTCTCTGGATGTTTTTGAGGATTTTTCTGTTGGGAAGTTCCCGCTCTTCACCATCCAAGCATTGATTGTAGTGTGATCTCCTGTCAGTCGCCGGCTTTGGGTGGAACTCCTCCATTCATGAAAGTGCTATAGACAGTAGCTGGTTCAGAACTCTGGGTTAGCTGAGAACATTGGCGTGACACGTGATGGCTATAAGCACAATCCTGTCCATACCCTGGAACTTTCTTTTCGGAACTTCAACATTGCCATATTCTAACGTTTACCTGCCATTTATCTTCAGTAGTTTCTTTTTCATGTAGCGTTTCATGGTTTCGTTTAACGCCAAGTGCTGAGCAGTGATGAGGTGGACAAACACGTTGGTTTCACCCTCGGTCTAGAAGCACAGCCACGCAAAAGCCCTTGGATTGTCTGGTGTTTTTCTTCTGGAGAGTCAGGAGGACGGACGCCAGTGCGTTGGACTCGTTTTTCCTTCCCTTTGGCCACCAGGCGTTGACGCCGAAGCTTTCGTTGATGACTACAGGAGTGAACAAAAACGCTCTTTTCCCACACTTTTTTTGTGGTCGCGTTTGGAAATTTGAGGAGCTGGAGGAACAGAAACGCTCAACAAGGACTTTAGGAAGCACAACTTGACACGTGGGAATGGCAGCGTTGAGCAGCAGCGGGATCAGCCACTGGTTTGTGATCTGATGGAACTTGCCTTTTACAAAGACTAACGATTCCCATCTCCGCCATTCTGGAGGAGATGCTGCAGGTACCACAGCGGCTCGAGCCAACGCTTGGTTTCTTTTGCTTTGCTAAATCGCGTTGCCGTGTGTTTATGTACGGACTGTGAAATAACAGCAAAACAATGTGTGTGATAATCTGTAGTTGATTTGTTTTACAGTGTATTGTTGGACATTTTCTTATCAGTGGGCTCAGTGGGCACTGTGAAGTAATCGTTTCTGTGATAATGGTAAAAGTCAGACAGTCCCTGAGGTTGAAACGGAAAAGACCCTATGAAGGGACCGTCAGAATCACCCTGTAAATGTCATGTCCACCCAACATTAAACCGGGTTAAACGCGCTACCAACTAATTGACAAGGGAAATGACTGTGCTGTTGTGTATTTTTATTTCTGTTGGGTTTGGCAGAAAGAAAATTCCTAAACGTGTTAAGAACAAACTTTTCCAAGGAAGGAGGACCTAGAATTATGATAACCGATTAACTGAAAATAAGACCTAAAAACTAACAACCACGCTCTGAAATATTAGAGATTTTTTAAAATAAGACTAATTGTTGTGCTCTGAAATTTAACAAGATTTCGAAAAGTAAGAAAGCGCAAACAATTACACCCTTAAATATGAGATTCTACAATATTCTCCAAGGCCTAGCGCTATCCCTTAAGCTCTGAAAAATCATTGATTTCCAAAATATGACCTAGCGCTAACTTTTAGTTCTGTAAATCGAGAGATTCCCAAATATGAGACCTAGCGCTAGCATTTTTTGCGATTTGCAATACAAGACCTAGGTCAAATCATAGTAGTCTAATACATATATCCCTAAAGAAAAATAATACATTGGGTATGCTTTCTTAAAAAGTCATAGCAACAAAGATGTACAAAGATGACAATATATTTTGCACTGTCGCATTTCTGTATTTTCAGGGAAACTAAATACAGTACAGTGTTTCCATTCTATCTTAGATGATTGCATTTGGAATCTTTAGTTACTTGAATAGAATAGAACTATCTGTCAATATGTTTGATTGCGTTCTGGAGGGAACCAACCGCGCGTACACAAAGCCGTTTATGATGGGTGTTGTTTCCACTCAATTGTAACTTGAATGTTTCAACACTAACAGATTGTCCAATCAGAAGCAACTATATAGCATAGTTTATTCATCAGGCGCTGAAAGAGAAGCTTTTGTCCTTGTCTGTTACAGCACATTTTGCACTGATTCTTTGGGTTGTGTGTGTGTGTGTGTGCGTGCGTTGTGCTGCTTTAAAAGCGTCTGTAAATATACAGCGATGTCAAAATATTTCTAAACTAAAATTGGCACAAATTGCTTTTTTAGTGGACTTTTACTCAACATCACTTTGTTTAAAGTCTTTATCATTGGTCATGAACTTACAAAAAGTATGACTTGTGACTTTTTTTAAGCTTTGCACTTTGGTGATACATTAAATGCTTATATATATATGAACACACATACACGTGTGTGTCTGTGTGTGTGTTTATTCATACATACACACACACACGCATACATGTATGTGTATATATATAAATTACACATATATATCCTATATATAAAAAAGATGTCCCAGTCCAATTTCGAGTGTCAGAACCTGCCTCAAAGCACATTTTTGAAGATCAGAAATCGGCAGACAGAACTTGATAGTTTTGTTTTATTTATCAAAATTATATTTTCAAACCTGACAGTTGTTTTATTTATCAAAAATATATTTTCAAAAAGTATCCAACATTTGGCAAATGTTTGTGTGTGATAGAAATAAGGAATGTAGCACAGTATTTTGAGCGTGTGTATGTAAGTATCAGAATTCTGTCTCAGATTGGAATATTAAGATACTGATCGGAAACCCCAAAATATGTGAATGGGACATCATATATTTATGTGTGTGTGAATATACATGTGTACTTATATATATTTAAATATTTATATTACACATACAAGAGGTTTCCACAATAATTTTAAGCGATACAAAAAAAAAAACAGAGGACGGAAGAATGGTGTGTGTGTGCGTGTGTGATTGCCTGATAATCTACCTAATTAATACAAACATTTGATGTTAAAAACCTGAAAAAAAACTTGCATAAAAATGTGTCATTAAAATGCCGTTTTCTTGAGTTGTAGCAGATGTGAAGACTTTACTGAACAAACATGCCATTTACATCTGCTCTACAGATTTACATGTATCTTAAAGAGACTTTTGAATCAATTCTGTACTGTTCCAATATAAATATTACTTGTCTGGAAATTCTTCAAATAAACATTACACACCGCATTGTAAAGAGAAGAAAAACGTGTGTATTGGGCCTTCGGCAATATATGTGTAAATACCGATTTGTAAGTGTCCGTTTTATTATTTATTATTATTTAACTTTTCTTCTGAAAGCATTTACGATGAACTCACAACCTTTGCGGGATGGTTTGTTTTCGTATCTGTATATGTTCGGCTTGTCTGTGCCGTTACAAACAGACAGTATTGATGCTAGGGAATATTCGTTCAGATTAAGGTAGAAAACCAAATTCAAACGTCACTCATCACCCGGTTTGCGTCTCAAATGAAATCATTTTTGACGGTTTGACGTGTTTTGTTGCAGGACAGTAAACAAGGCATTCGGTAACAAATACTGTAAAAGGTTCTCAGGTTTTCAACCCCATATTCCCAACCAAGAAAAAAAAAACGTTCATTTATCAGTATTATGTTAATGTGATTTTGATGTTATTTTTTTGGTTCGAACTGTGTTCGGAACGAGTTGTGAAACCAAGCAACCGGGAACCAAGCAATTCTCATTCGTGACCTTTTTTGCGTTTTCCAACACGAGTTTGTCGGGGCGACGGTTGTATGTGGATCAGCCGCGTCGGTCAGTATTCTTTGCTTGTGCATCCTGTGAGAAGCTTCTTCTGCGCTCAGTGGAAATGTTCCTTGTTCTAGTGTGCATTTAATAAAAGTGGTATATCTTGTTGCTAAATTGTGTTTCTACATTTGAAGGTGGACCAACTCGGATTGATTTTTTTTCAACATCACTGGTAAACTAATCTGATCTCTGCGGTGCGTTCATTGGCTGGCGATGAATGGAATTGTGTGTTATTCCTGTACATCAGCAAAGCAGCAAAATAATCAATGGTTTACTGTTACTGATCTTTCCCACCTTTACTAACATCCATTAAAGTATTTAAAAAAAACCTCCAGGTGTGGACAACAGATTTGCTGGATTATTTTTTGCCGCCATTTGCCGTCAAACAGTGGAATGAGATCAGTTGATAAACGTATCCAGAAAATGGTTCAGAGTGCGTTTTATTGGTTTCGCTTTACGAACATTTATTCAGTTTGTGAATAGTATAGCAAAAATAAGCCAACTGAACCAGCAAAAATCAAATGCGCTGGAAAGGATGAATTACATTTTTGGTGTACGGAAAATCTTTCTTCACGATCATCTGCAGGCATCTAGCGTGTTTAAATCTCACATTTTTGCAGAGTTATTCAGATTAGAAGTCGGCTCTTAGAAGGAAAATAGCAACAAAAAAAGTTCTGAACAAATTAATTTGGTACATTTCAGTTTGCGACCAATTTGCTCTGTGTTTCATCGAAGTTTAGTTCTTCTCTACACTAATGAATTTACATTAGTATTTCCACAACTAATAATAAATTCCAAATTTCAGTCAAATTTTGTGTCTTTTCACTTGTCAATCTCCAGAGTGGAAGTTTGATTGGAGCGTTTTCAATTTTATGACAAAAAATATTCCAAAACAAGTCGCTTGGCTTAAAGTTATTACCAGTGTCCTGAACAACTCATTGTTTAATAGAGATGAAAAAAACGTTATTCCAAAAATTCTAAATTGGGTGATGAAATTCAGTGTTAGCACGAGTGTGTTATGTTTTAAAAGTTTAGAACATTACTGATTCAGTGTTTTAAAGGGACCTTAAGCCTAGAAACCTGAAATGGAAACAGGCCTGTACAGGCACGGCGTTTGTAATAACAACTCCATCACTTTTAATTACAGGTAAAAGCAGGTATTATCACATTTAATTGTGGTAAACATGTCTGCTTGTGATCAGTGCAAAATATCTCTGTGCAAAATATAACTACAGCACTTTACGGAGCTGTAATACACAGTATGGATGTGTGTATCTATACACGTGTATATCTATATATTTACAGTCATTTAGCAAACGCTTATCCAAAGCGACTTACATTTCATTACAATTCAACAAATTCTTGCTTTCCCTGGGAATCAAACCCATGAACTGGTACTTTAAACACACCAGTGCTGTGTGTATATGTGTATATACACACATATACATATATATACACATACATATATATATACATACATATATACATACATATATATATATATATATACACTGTATATAATGATTTATTTTTTTAACTGCATCGAGACTTCATGACTGTTAGAGCTTTATTTTGCCTTTCACTTAATTGTTTTTCTTGTCATTTTCCTGTTCTGCGAGTCTCCAGACTGAGATCAATAGTAAATCTTGTTTTTTTAAGATATACAATATCGGAGAAATCAGAGCAAAACAAATACAAAAATGCAATGTACAGTAAGAAAGAAAATAAATATCCACTAAATGACATTAGCATCACTTCCCATTAAATCAAAGCGCAAACTTATAGAATTAGCATACTAAATTAAATATTACGCTTGCTCACTCTCTATAAAAGGAGTAGTGATTAGTGCACACTTTGCCTAGGCATTGTGTGGAATAAAGGGCACATTCACACCAAGTGTGAAATGTACGGATCTGTAAAACTTACAAATGACAAAACATACACACAAAATGCAACTTGGCGTTTAGCTTTACAGAAAACGAAGAATCAGAAGCATTGATACAGCTTTCTCAAGGAGTCATCAGGAACTTGTCGATGTCAACCTGTGTTTTTAGTAACTGTTATTGTTTACATGCTGGAATTAGTTTTACTTTTGCAATTTCGGACTTATCAGGAAAACGGGAGAAACCTAAGCGCCGCTACTTCAGTCTCAAAGTGGCATCGTGATATTTGACGTTGACTAACTTCTAGTGTTGCATTTCATAATCCTTTTTAACTTTGGTGCAACATAGTGGACCGTGTTATTCTTTATTTTTGCTACTTCTTTCTCAATTTGTTATTGTAAGCTAAAATATAAATCAGCTTTAGATTCCGGACTTCTATATAAAATGACATTTGCCGAACTTACCGTGTTATTTCAGACGCCCGCGACAAAATGTCCTGGCAGACATTCTACACAATGCCTAGCCGTTATCAGTTATAAGACCTCAGCGGTTCATGCTTTAAAGGTCGTTCCTGAATGTGCCTCTTTTTCCTCACGACCGTTTTTATTCTGGCAATGCCGTTTTCGCTCTGCAGGGGGAAAAAAGTTAAAGCTTCAGTGTTTTTAGCACTTTTTTTTTAATAAAGAAAATCGTTAAGAATCATGCACACTGCAAATAACCTCATGCGGTAATTTATGGTAAACCATCCAAGCACTTTTATTCATTTATATTCATAAATACACACAGCAGCTTTATTAGTGAATGTGTTTTTTTTTTTTTTTTCAGTTTTTGAACGTGGAGTATTTATAAAGAGAGCCTTTTGCAAGACACAGGTATCGGAGGTCTGCCACACAGATACCTACGCTCACCCTGCTAGAGGACAAAAAAAATTGTTATGAGGGATCGATTATTATCTTCTCGTTCGCTCATTCGCACGGCTGTTCTCGACCTGATCGGCTTTTTCCCCTTTGATAATTTGTACAAAGTAACTAAGGTGACAGACCTGATATTACAATCATCAAAAAAAAAAAAAAAAAAACCCAAAAAAAAAGTTAAATGGGAAAAAAAAAAAATTGTAGAGCTGTGTTTTTTGCCCACCGTTATTGGCAGTTACAGCACAGAGGACATTGTCTGCGTTGTTGTGGGATATCATCAAAGAGGAGGTGGTGGAGGCTCCTTCCCTGTGGAGCTCTCCTTCAGATTGAGGCTCTCCAGAGCCACGTCTAAAGGCATGATGTCTACACAGCCCATGGCACCGAAGTCGGCAAAGTCTCGCCTTTCGTCCTCGTCGGAAGAGGAGCTCTCCTCGCGCATTAGTGTGGACAGCAGCAGCTCCTGCACGAACAGGCTGCGGTCCGCACACTCGCTCTCCAGCGCCTGCCGCTCCGCCTCCGACATTTTTGGCTCGTTCAACCTGGCGAGACAGGAAGAAGCTTGAGGAACGGTTCCGTCTGACCGGCCGGAGCCGCCATACCGTGTGAGAAGATACTGCGAGCTGTGGGAAGCCAGAAGGTTGCTCTCCGTCATGGCTGTGTTTGTAGCGGTGCTGGGTGGCGGGATGTTGGCGCTGATGTTGCTGGGGTTGCTGCGCTGGCGCGTGGCGTTCCGGGCCGTCTCCAGCTGCTGACGGGCCGCCTGCGCCTGCTGACGTTCCAGCTGAAGCTGCATCTGGAGCTGCTGCAGCTGTGAAGCCGAGGGACCGGAAGAGTTGAGCTGTCCTCCAGCCGAGCGCCGCACGCCTGAGAGCTGAGAGAGCAGCTCTGGTGGAAGGAGAAAAAAAAAAAAAAAGGGTTCGTCTTTGCTCAAGGAAACAAGAGCAGCAAAACTTCTATTGAATGGAAAAAAAAATGTAAAGGCCTCTTTTTAATAAAACATTAAAATTAAAAGTAATAGAATAAAACAAAAAAGGAAAACTAAAATAATACCGAAAACGTGCAAATAAAATACAGCTGTACACAGCAATGTTGAGCCTTTATTCGGCTTGGACTTTTTTGTATTTTAAACTTAACGTCCACCCTCATGACGTATAACAAAATAAGGTTGAAGAGTATTTCTGACAAATCTTATCCTATCTTATGTGTCTGCAGCTTATCCGCTAAAACATAAACATACGATCGGGAACGTATCAAACTATTTGAATGATGCTCTATGAGACTTGGTGTGAACAGGTTGTACTGAAAACTAGAGCTGCAACAAACATGGCGTCGTTGGAAACAAGCGCAGCAGATGATTAAAGTAGTCAAGTGTGGTTATACTTCAACCAATGGCCTAATAAGATGGTCGTGTACATGAACATGTAAAAAAAAAAAAACAAGCAGGCAGTGAACAAGCCACATATGTACATAAAATAGTGTGAGCGTACGTACATCACATACTATTTTAAACACATTATATTATACTTAGTTTTTATTCAAGTCACTTTGTTGTTTGCTCAATTTAAATGTATTTTACAGGAGGCGTTACCTTTAATCAGTTTGGGTGTATGTTTATGCCGCACCTGTTCACATTGCCTTTTTGTTTAAAATAAAGGACCGTGTTAATTAAAAGCCAAATAGCATGTTTATTATAATTTTGTGATTTTTATAATCACTTAGGTTTTAGATAATAACAAGTTAGTTGTTAGTTTAATAAAAAATTAGTTGACAGATCAGTCGATTAATTGAAAAAGATAGATTAATCGATTAGAAAACAATCGTTAGCTGCAGGCCTACTGAAAATGCAGAGTAACAATTATACAACCATCTCAATGTAGTTTAACAGATAGAAATTCCACTACACCGATGGGCAGGGCAATAATGATAAATATGTACGGTATTCATCTATCTATATATCACAATACTTATTGTGATTAAGCTCTTACTCCAAGCAGTTCTAAAAAATAAAAAACATTTCATATGATTAAAAATGATTCATCCGCCATATATTTAAATAAATAATTAGATTGTTAAAGATTTTATATTTATCTATATTGGTGATAATTGTCTTAATTGATATATCTTTGTGATAATTTTATATGCCGTATCAACCAGCCTTATTATAAAACGTTACAATACAGTATATATATCTGTGCATTCATATTTTTATTTTTAATCACCAAAGTGTATTAAATGAGAAATAAATACAGCTTGTTCCCGTTTATCAGGAAGCGTGGTGGTACCTGCTATGGGATCCATTGCTTCTCTATTGCTTGGAGAATAAGAGGAGCTTTGAGAAGACGACAGCCCACCAGTGGAGCTGCTGGTAAAGTGCATGTTAGTCCTGCGCGCCCGTGGACCACCTAACCCCCGCCCGGGGTGGAACATCCGGCGCACATGCCGCACACCACTGCTCTCGTCGTACACGCACACGTTAAGGACTTTCAACAGCTTGGTATATGCACAGACATTGAATCTGATTTAGCAAAAATGGAAAATTGTGAGCTTGATTCACAGTGAGAGAGTAAAGTTACATGAATTATTAAAGCAGGCAACGATAAAAGCTTCTTGATAAAAACAATCTTCTGCTTTTCAAAACCAAACTTCACCGTTGAAAACTTCAGGATAAACTCTCCGTTTTCCACCTTGCAAACTTTAAAAAAAAAATGTAAAAAAAACATTTGATATGTCATACACAAAGTGGATAATTATAAATAAGAATTAATATNTTATATTATTATTATGTTATTTGTATTATGTAAAAATACACGTTTACATTTGAAACAAAACTACAACTGGGATTTTAAATGCGTCAATCAAAAATCAAAGGATCTTTCTCACTCGACTGACGAGGTGTGATTAAATCCAAAACTGGATTTACCCAAGTTTCATAGATCATGATTGTTGAAAAGATGCTGAGAAACGTTACACAAAAGGATATTAAATCTCTAGGTGCTCTGTGTTCAAGTGTGAGATGAGCAGCAAAGTCATCGGTCACATGATTGGGGTCGCCACCAGGTAAAGCAGCACAGATTGGACAGATCTGAAACAGAGGAGGAGTTTATTCAAATGAGCAAAACAAAAAGAGTTGGAAAGGATATGTACTTAGTCAAGAAAGAAACACGCTCACCACTTCTGTAGAGGTCTCTGCGTGCTCTGTGGTCACATGCTCCTGTAGAGATGTTTCTGTGTAGCCCATTTTGCCACAGTAAGGACAAGTAAATGACTGAGGCTGCTCTACTGAGAAGGCCTCACCACCATAATACAAATCTAGAGTTCAGAAGAGATATGAAAGACATCAAAACTCAATAACAAGTGATCTATTAGCCTTGCTTTTATTTCTTTTATAACAATTCTCTCAAGCTGGTCTTCCGGCACACAAACTCCGGATTAAAGTCCTACAGATTTCTACGACATGAAGTACTTGTGCAGGCTGGTCAAGCACACTCATTGCTCATTTGAATGTTTGTTAATTGTGAATAATAAACGGACTGAAAAACGGACTGCTCCCACCACCATGCTTCACTGTAAAAGCAGAGTTTCTTGCAGGGTTGAATGCTTCTCCCTGAATTTCTCCAAACATCTCTATGATCGGAAACCTCTGATACTCCACTAGAGTATTGGTTGTTGTTCTTGGGTTGTTAGAAAACTGTAACTAGTTTTCCTTTCAAAGTTACTGAACGCTTCCTCTGCAGGATTAATTTTGAGTCTTAGCAGATTTGTTTTTTTACTCATTCGTTACCTTGGTCTATAACACACATTATTACAAAGTAATCAAGAAACATTGTACATTCACATTACAAAAAGGCAACCGTTTATGTTTTTAACTGTGCATGTAGGGAATAGTTAATCATTTATATTCATTCAAAAACAGAAATGGTTAATATTGCATAAATATTGCATAAACTGGATTCTCTTTTAGATTTATATTATAGTAAAATACTAAACATCTATTTAAAAGATTCAATTAAAACAAAATGAGTTTGGTAAGAGCTCTCTATTCCTCATCTCTATGCATGTAAAAGTTTGCAATAGTCTCTTTGTTTTTCATAAAAGCTAGTAGTGTGACTGGATGTGAGTGAGTTTTCACTGCAGATTGTTGGTTCTCAGATTCCTTCTGGTGCTTTAAAAAAATATGACAAATTTATAATCTGACAATAGTTATCATGTGCGTATGTGTGAATGTGAGTCTGTCGGAGAGAGACGACCCGGAAGTGCGGCTAGTATCGATACTTTTGGGCCAAAATTTTGATAAAACTGTTGTTACTTTTACAAGACAGAGGGTCAAATAAACAACATACAACGTGATAGAGGTAATGAGACTGTTTGATGATTTTTGTGATAAAATTAAAATGTGAATAAATACAGTACCTGAACCTAAGTACCAAATAATGCAAAATGCAATAAAAACATTTTGAAATTAGATGCAACAATAAAACCTGGAAACACAAATATATATTTTAATTTAAGATTTAATTTAATTAATCTAATAAAACTATCCAGACATTCTGGGAGTTAGGACACCATGAATAATTCCATTAAAATATGAATTATTTCAAACGTGTATGTTTAGAGGTTTGAAAACTTGATGAAAGGTTGAGACACTGTATGTGGTGAGGCTGCGTCTTATTGTGACAGACATAACGCATCAGATACTCGATTCTTCGGGTATTCATGACAGAAGTTTGGTCAATATATTGTGTTTTAATAGTAGTTTAATAGAAAAGTGTTTTTTACGGTCAGGATCAAGTATACATTAGCGCTGGTAAGCGAGCGAGATGGACCAATCTGGTGTCCCTGGTGGTTTTAAAAGTATGTGTGACTCCGGGCCATTTACATTGTCGACCTCAGTAGTAGTGTTTCTGATTGGTCAGCAACCCAGGAACAGGAGACTCGACCATTTTGATTGGCTAATAGATTTGTCAATGGTTTGGTTATCGCGGGAGTTAAAGCTGCAATATGGATTTGATTAAGATTAACCGTGCAGCCCTAATACACAGTGTAATTTTTATATTTGAACATGGCTTACCAAAGTCTACTCTGGTTAATATGCACTGCATTGGGTGCTCCGTAGTGTGTCTAGTTGTTGTGGCTCCACTTTCGTAGCAAGATGCACAAAGGTCGTAGTCGTAGCAGATTAAACACTTGTAGCGGCGGCCTCTGAAGTTCCCTTTTAAACATGCGTCGCAGCTCACACCTACAAAAGACCAAGAAGACATTCAGATCATGCTTATAATGTCACTCGCTGTCTATTCATAATAGTCATTCAAAATACTTGTTAAGGATTGAGACTCTGCGACATCCAGTGATTACCCATGTCTTTTTCCCCACAACCCGGGCTTTGCAGTGATTGGTTCCCTTGGGCTACATGTTTTTACGGTTAATTTATTAGCGCTTTCCATCTGCTAAGTCTAGATAAAGTGAATTACATTCATCCCGATCTAACCAACAAACACCAAAACTAAAGCCAATGCACTTCACAAGTACGAGTAGTAATACAGTAATACACAGTATAAAACAGTCAATTCACAAAAGATAAAACAACATTAAAAAAAAAAAAACCCCCCCAAAAAAAACATTCACTGCTAATGCTAAAATAAGTTTTATGTTGGCATTTTGAACAGCAAAGAATTAAAAAAAATGAAAATATTGAATGAGATATAAGCACGGTTAAAAAATGACTAAACAGCAGAACGTGACTAACCTCACTGGAGAATTCGTATTGTAGTTGAATATTACATTATCTGAGAACTTTTACTCCCAAACATTCATCAAAGGCAAATCTGTTACTTGCTCCGAACCGCAGAGAAATATTAGATCTCAGAAAGAGAATTCCAGCTGAATTCCAAATTGAAATCATCACATGACAGTGTTCAGCCAATCAGTGCTCTAGTCTTACTTTAGGTCCATTTACAGTTTTCTGAGACACTTTCATGCCTGATTTTGTAAGATGCTTTAATTCCAATCGACTCACACAGATTTACAGTAAGACCCAGACACAGTTGCTAACGTCACAAGCAAACACAGGAACCGTCAACTCCTCAATCCCACTTTAACTAGTTATTTATCCTCACAGTGAAACTAGGATTGAAAAGACATAAAAAAGCACGAGACTCCAGTTGGAAAACAGTAGCACCCCATGGCTAACTCTCCATTAGCGTTACATTAGAATTGCACAAACGAAGCTTCAGGCGTTTTGGAAGTGAACTGGCTGTTTACAATTCGTAGATCTCCTTACTTCACGGCACCGTAGGTTAAAAAATATATATATATATTAAAAAAAAAAAAAAAAGAATTATTAGGGTATTAGACATTACACATCAGTTCCTTTCGACGTGTTGTTTCTCACTGTGATACGGAGAAAACATTGGATTTCTAGAAAGATCTGCACCACGTTTTCTTTTCTTCCACTGATCATCATGGAACTATACAGTAGAAGGTAAAGAGCTCTCCACTGTCTTCTCCAGGAAGCCACATACTATTAATTTAACATTATAACCACACAAAAATATGCTGTGTTGCTTTTTCGGACAACTGTATTTTTTGTTGTTGAGCAATGTACCGTCAAATACCAATGTTGATGAACAATGTAATTGTGAAATACAAAAACATAGAATAAAAATGTAGCTACAAGCAATCTCAAGTAACGGGCGAGAAAATGGTTCACACACAGTCAAGGCCCGGCTCTCTTTCTGCTTTCGCCTAAACGCATTTAATTTCACATTTAAGCCAAACTGTCTTTACTGTAACATTTCTTAGGTGACACATTCTATCTGAATTCAGGCAAAACTGAGCGTTTATAATAACTGCTGCTTGTGGAAAGCGTCCCCACATTTGACATTTTTGCTAGTTTGTCATAGCATTTTTAATGTGAAATGAAAACAATGTTTCAGTAGCAGATTAAACACTTTGTAGCTGATGTTCACTGTTCTGTTGTTTGCTGGTGAGATGTGAAGATTCCCCGTCAACAACTGTAACAAATTGCAATTTGTTTGATAATATTAAGAGAACACCATACATTCTGAAACCTTTACCAGAATAAAGATATTATTGGACTTTTTTGCAAATCGATAATCCAATGAGTTTACTATACTTTTGTATTATTCATTTCATATATTTGTGTGCATCTTTGTCCTTGTTTGTCAAACTTTCGCTCTTTATATATAATCAGATAAAGAGCATTTCACTGCAGACTGTACAGTGTTTAACTGTGTATGAGACAAATAACATTTATTAGTAGCATAGAAGTCAAACATAAAATAACAATTTAAATACACTGAGGTTGCAACTTGTACAAGATTCTGTGGGGCACAACAGCCAGAAGACCATTGAAACCAGTGAGCCACCAGTAAATAGGACCACCCGGTCCGAACCCCAAAAGCTGAGACAAAAAAACTCCACCTAAAGGGACTACAGAACATGAGCGAGAATAAAAACAAACTGAAGTCATCATGTGGACGTGAAGGAAACTAATGGAAACTTCAGGAGGGAAATCAGCGTCCGGTGTAGATCAGTCCGTCAGCAGAGCACACGTCTCACTGGAGAAGATCTACAAGCGTGACTGGAACTTAAGATCATCTTATTAAAAGTACCACAACATCAGCATCATTTCAAACTATTTGTACGTTTCTTTTTCATCTATCACAGGTGTTAAGCAACCGTTGCTTGCGGTTGTGTGTTTGTGAAAGATGATTCGAACGGTAAAGGTCACTAAGACAATTCCCTGTAACGTACAGTACGTCTCATTTTACTACGGCATGTCACTTAATCTGACCGGTTATTGCAACCCAATAATTCAATCCTGATGTGTCTCGACTACAGGAAACCACTACATTAAGTGTTTTAGCTTAGGAATCGTGTTAATCCGTAGTTCACACAACAGAAGCTGAATGTCCTTCACGTGTTGTAGGGGAGCAGATAGCACCACAAAGCACTTCTGGAAAGGACACTGCTAACAGGAAGTGAGAGTTTCATCTGCGACTGTAATAACATCAGTCCGTGGATTATCAGCATAAACGTCAAAACTAGAGAGAGTTTGTAAATTGTATTTCTTTAGGTTTAAAGGGGGCCCAACCAAAAAAGTTTGAGAACCACTTGGCTAGTCAAAATAATAATGTTTCAAGTTTGCTGAACTTGAGCGCAAAGATTAATTTAAGTTGCGATGTTTGTTTGCTAGATCACACATCCCACCAACCAGCATCAGGGGGAGGGGTTACTACACGACAACGAATAATGGAAGTGATTATTACGCTTATTACTATTCCTTATTTAATTTACTGATTGATGATGTTCAACTAGAACCAAACTGTATTGCACAAGGGTACAAAACCAAAAGCCCACTGCAAGTCAGGGGCCGAACAGGACAAACATTAATTCAACTAAACTTGAACACAAATTTAGGTAAAAAAATGTTTGTGTTGGTATCAATAAGATAACAGTGCTAATCACACAGAAAGCAGCATTCAATAAAGAAACACACAGCAATCCTTAACGAAAAAAATATGCTGCGCGTGTCCTCATGTTCCAGATGTGCGGTTATTCATAGCTGCAGCATCTGCGGCGGTCTTGCACACGTCTCTCCCGCTTTTCCCACGCCACCTCACACCTGCTCGCCTCTTATTGATGCGTCAGGACAGACTCCAAGAGCCGTGTGGCTGCACCTGATTGGCCGTATTTATTAACACACGGCATATAAATTAGTTTCCTTCAAAACTACGAAACCGGCCTGCCATATTTAGCACTTTGTCAAGATCACGTGGTGAAGTTCCAGTCATGGTTCCACCAGAGGACAGGAGACAGAGCACAACATTTGAGAACTAGTGACCAGAAACAAAAAGTTGTTAAATAAACGTAAACAAAGTTGAAGCACAACAAACAATCAAACAGTCACTACAGTATAAGTGTGACATCGTGGTTCTGCTGCTGCTTAAAGCGAGAGAGACGCAAGATGATTTTACATGAAACATAAGATGATTATATTTTCATACACTGACAGCTTTATAATAAGAATCTTGGCCCAATGACAGTATATTTTTACTATAGCAGGATCGGATTGCAAAAGCAAGTTGTTTTGTCGATGGTAGTTGTCAAAAAACAAGGCTGTTTAGATTAGAAAACAAAAAGAAACCTGTTAATAACGA
>SOMO01000011.1:176467-186635 GCA_028128575.1 Paedocypris carbunculus | reverse complement strand
GTATGTGTGTGTGTGTGTATGCTGGCTATGCAAATAATCACAAACACTTTGCCTTTTGAGCTTGCGCAATTTCTAACCTGCACTTTTGTCGTCACTTTAATGTTTCACATTTTGCATTCATAAGTGACGTTATTGTTTGCGTGTTTATGATGTGAACCAATCGGAGCTCACTCACAGACTCTGCGTCTGAGTGGGAAAACAGGACGTGGGAAATATTTGGACCACGGATAGAAAATCCAGTGTGATTCCAGTGTCTTTATTGAACATCTCTGATAGGAAGACAATGCACTAATTCCTACCGACCAATCAGATTTTTTAAGTCTGTAAAGGTAAATATCTCCACGAAATATAGGATACTATCTGCACAATGTCAAGATATTAAGATACTGAAATGTGTCTTTATTTCCAATATTACCATTATTCATCCACAGTTTCAAACCTGACAAAATGTTTAAAGAAAATATGACGTGTGAAGATAAATCGTAAACTCAACGTATCAGCTGGATTTGAAGAACGCAGATTTTTTATAATGCAAATATTATTTTGACAATCAAACATTTAAACAGAACTATTTCTGTTATAACCACATTCCATCCGACAACTGATTTTAGAAATTATTCCTCAGCAAGCCACTTTGGCAAAAAAAAGATCTGGTGATCCGAAAACACACACACTATGATCATCAGATTAGTAATCTCAAATGATCAGTTTATAACTTTTCTTCCTTTATTTCCCAAACCTTAAATTCAGCAAATCTAGAACATCTAGAACAGAATCTGAACATCTTCCTGAATGACTCTGGATTCGACTTTTGGGCCCAATGCTTTTCATCCAGCCAGTTTGACCAAGAAAAGACCACCAGCCTGACTGACAGACATATAGCGCGCGCGACCACGTGTGGAGTCGGACTGGCCACCCAAGCATTGCAGGTTTGAGTCCCGGTTTAGTTCCACTACTGTGTGCCTGAGCAAGACACTTAAGGCTGCCCATTGCTCCGGGTGTTTCACTTGTTTTACCGTGTGGTTAAATACAAAGAACAATTTCCATACAGTCCCTAGTGGCCATATTGACAAACTCACTTTTACACACAAACACTTTAAAATACCTAGTAGACACTACCTGGCTTACTCCAACTTCGGCAAACGAATAATCCATAAAATGATGACATTTCTGAGACAACAGTGACAGTTAAGGACAGCCACACGCCTGAGACTGCACTTCCGAGACAGCGGAGCCGGAAAGCGGCCGTCTAATGCCGCCGCTCGCACGTGCTGAGACTTAACGCGAAAGCCACTGACCCGCTCACGACCACCCTGCCGGACTCACTGACACGGGCTAATGCTAAATCCAGACGTGCAAGTCATTCACTCGCTGGCCTGAAACATGACATGCCTCGAGACGGCACATTCGGTCAGCGGCGCGCGTCTCGCTTGTTTATTCCTGCTGTCTGCGCAGTTGCCAAAACACCGAAGCCTTCAAAAACAAACGACGACGACGCCGCCGCCGATCGGGCCCGAGCGAAGCCTTGACCTCCTCCGCGGCTACCTGGGGAGACACACACACACACACACACACACACACACACACACACACACACACGCAGGCCCTCTGCCAAGCGAACCGCAGCAGGCCTGGAACTAGCATACAGGCCCAGCTCGATATCGCGCCGAGCGGCCAAGCGAACACGCCCTGCGCGTTAGCGATGTGCTACGGGGCCGGAAAAGCTGGCGAAAGTGACGCCGTCCGCCGCGAGAAGTGTTTCCAGCGCGTTCGGCTTGAAAGCGGAGCAGCCCGTGCTGGCCAGCGAAGCGAGCTAACGACGCGGCGATCGCTGTTTTTGAACCTACCTTCATGTCGGGACATCCTACAGACAATGACACAGCCCCTCCTCGGGCTCTCTAACGCCAGTGAGCGGGAAAGAAGGGGCTAAAAACCAATTAAAAGTGGCACGCAGTCTTTCTTTCCTTTTTCGTCTCTTAAAGATGGATCCGGGGCTTACTTCTCTCCGCTTCCCCCTCCCCGTCTGTCATCAAGCGCCTGTGGGTATGTAAGAGAGAGACGGACAGAGTTCCGACGCGGTCGGGCAACAGGGGGCGCTGTGCGTGGCCGCTGCTCTTTCTTCTTCTGTGGTGTTTGATGAGCGGCAAACGTGTGGGTTTTGCAACGGTCGGTTGTTTACATCGCCATCTAGTGGGGGAAAAGTTTTTTCCGGTTAAAGTTGCAAGTCATTGATTGCGTTTCTTCATTTCTACCCCGTGTTAAACTTTTAATTTCCCGTCCAAATATTTTTAACTTTAGTTGTATTTTTTGTGTATTTTTGTTGTGTACTTATGTGAGACGAATAAAGGCTTGTCTGTCATGCCATCCACGTGATTGGGTATTATTTTGACCCTTGTATGAATGAAAATGCCTTAATTTGTCCAACAGCGAGGAAATTGCGTGTCACAACAGCAGGCAGAATATATAGAGGGATAGAGGAAGTGTTTTTAAAATATGTATATAGTGATTGCATGACTTTAATATGTAGAAAATTGTTAAATTAGCCAGCAGGAAACGCTGCATACAAACAACAGCTCATTGATTTATAAAATAAACAGCATTCATGTTTACACCTGCCGTTGCCATTTTACAGCTAATGTAATTTATTGACGTATTACTATGACGAGTTGTCCACCTAGTGGCGAGATTGGGTACTTCGCGACAATTGCATCCAATTTACGTAGAAACGAACCAGACTTTACCTTTTAAGATCATGCACAATTTAAACCTACATGTTTTCACCTCTAACGTATTTTTATACATAATAAATCACTGGCACAATTACATAAATACATTTTGTTCTTTCGGATTTCACATTGAGGTGGTTATATATTCCTTCTTTCCAATTCCCGGTTGTGGCTTCCTCGTCACATCATAGTTCCATGGTTAATTCAATATACACACATGTATATATATATATATATATATTTATAAACTGAATCTGAGCAGGTTCAGAATCGTCTGGCATCTAAGTAAAGTGCACGTCAATCTTGTGCAACTTTTAAGGATAAATAATAAATGTATAATGTATAAATAAATACTGCCAGCTTTCAATATACATTGATATTAAAATGACAATGTATATTACATTAAAATTACAAAGTATCTGTAACACACAGATTCTAGCATGTAATGTAAGATGTAAAATAAATCTTTCATCATTAACAAACTGATCATCATGTCTTCTAGTTGCATTAGTATTGTTGAATTCAACACAAAAATCCTTAAGCATATTTTTGTTTTTATTTTTGTACTAGTAGTAAAAAATGTCCCGATCTTGACGTTACATCTAAAATGTGGAAAGTGTGGAAATAATGTGTTTCCAATTGTTACAAAAAATAGAATATTCCAAACACTGACAGAAATTTAATCCGACGGCATGCCGCTGGAGAATCTACAGTAGCGCGCTCTTGATGTAGGACAGAAGGCAGATGTTCTGGTTCAGGAGTGTCTGCGTGGAGATCCAGGTCTCCTCCAGGAGCGCAGACACTCGCTGTGCCTCCTCAGTCAGACGCGGATGCTCTGCCACCAGCCCCAGGTGAAGCTGCAAGACAAACGGATGATGGAAGAACAATTACTGAAATTGTGTGAAATACTGAATGAAATACTGCTGTGTAGTCCTGTGGAATGTTGATACTGTTCGTGTGGGATCACGCCTTTTTAAAGATGCTTTGTGGCGACAGATTCTTTTAAGTAATATCATATATTTTAAATTTTATATTTTAAAATTATTAAAGTTGCACAGCTTTTCTTTTGTTGCTCAGTTTAGTTTTTTATTTCACAACAACATTTAAAAAAAAAAAAGAGAAAATATCATATTACTAAGGATGCACTAAAATGAAAATTCTTGGCCGAAACGGAAAAAGAGGAAATCCTGGCCGAAAATCGAAACACAGAAAGAAATTATGGCATTTATTAGCAGTGCTATTGCATCTATTGCTATGATGGTGTACTAACTTTACTAAAATCAAGGCATTGCAATTGCATACATTAATAATAACGTTTCAAAGAATAAATGAAACAAAATTTGTTAAAATTATGCAAATATTTATTAAGCATATTGCAAAAATCAAGAGTATAAAATATAACTAACTAAACTGTTTAACTTGACCCCACTTATGTGTACATAAACAATAAAATACATGCCTACTGGCCTGCTGAAAGGTTGTAAAAATAAATGTTCTTCACACACGTATTGTTATGTAAAATCAAATGGAGCATATATTTACAATGTTATCTAACTTATGGCATAGTGCTACTTTTAAATTTAAGCAAGTATATAAATGTTCAAATAAAGTGCTTAACTTTAAAAAGTGTTACGCAACTCAGTGCGTAATATGAAAAGGAAAAAATCTGTCCATTACGGATGAAAAACTTTTCACTGTCCACTTTTCAGTTCTTTGAAAAATGAAATATAAAAGGAACTTTATATATAAAGTTGTAAGAAAAGTGAACTTTGAAAAGGAACTTTATATATAAAAACATAACTTCCTAGTCATAAAAATGCTTTTTTAAATTAAAATACGTTTGTTATTTTTTTTAATTTTTCTTTGAATAGCTTCTTTTGAAAAGCATTTCTTAAACATAAAGAATAAAATACATTTTAACTTTTCAGAACTATATATAAAAAGAGACTACTTCTCAATAAAATCTGCCTTTTCAATAAATCTCAAAAGCAAAAAGCGGACAAGCTGGAAATACACACGTGGTCAAAATTGTTGGTACTCCTACATTTTTCACAGCGAAGTATTGCATTAACACATGGTTTGCTTTATACAGGTTTATTCCCTTTGTGTGTATTAGAACAAAACAAAAAAGGAGGGAAAAAAGCTAATTGGACATTATTTCACCCAAAACGCCAAAAACAGGCTCCCTTTAAAAATTATGTATAATCATTGTTTCAAGCATGTATGTTACTTTAAACTAACTCCCCTAGTTTAAAGTAACAGTTCTGGGCAATATAATACACACTTGAAAGCAGATTAAAAAAAATGGAAAAAGACTGTCTTTGAAATTAGTGCCTGTATGTGCCACACTAAACATGGACAACAGTTACAAGTCCAACTCCAGAGATCTCAATCTGCCCTTGTCCACAGTGCGCAACATCAAGACGTTTACAACTCATGGCACTCTATGGCCGTAGTCGGAAGAGGCAACGCCGGATAGTCCGAATGGTGGATAAACAGCCCCAAACAACTTCCAAAGAAATTTAAGTTGTCCTGCAGGCTTATAGTGCATCAGTGAACTATGCGTCAAAGTTTTAATGAAATGAATCTCTCAGGCAGGAGACCCAGGATGATGCCACTTAAGACACAGAGACATTGAGTAAACCAAAATACTTCTGGAAAAACATTTGGTTTGGTCTGGGAAACTATTTGGTAAAGCATTTTACTGTTTACCATAAAACAGAATTAAGCCTACAAACAAAAGAACACAGTAACACAGTAAAATCAAATATGGTGGAGGTTCAAAGATGTTTTGGGGTTGTTTTGCTGCCTCTGGCACTGGGTGTCTTGACTGTGTGCAAAGCATCATGAAATCTGAAGACTACTAATACTGAAGACAGTGTCAGAAAGCTGGGTTTGCGTCTAAGATCTTGGATCTTTCAGCAGAACAATGACCCCAAACATACTTCAAAAATACTCGGAAATGGATGGCAACAAAGCACTGGAGAGTTTTCAAAGGAAGAGTGGTGAAAATTCCTTGTGAGAGGTGTATGAAGCTTATTGATGGTTATAGGAAGCGACTGATTTCAATCATGTTTTCCAAATGGTGTGCAACCAAATATTAATTTTTGGGTGCCAACAATTTTGTCCAGTCTATTTTTGGCATTTTGGGTAAAATTATATGAAATTTGCTTTTTTCCCCCTCCTTTTTTTGTTTCGTTCTAATGAACACAAAGAGAATAAACATGTATACAAATAGCAAAACATGTGTTAATGCAATACCTTTCTGTGAAAAATACTTGATTTTTTGAAAAATGTTACCAACAATTTGGTCCACGTTTGTACATAAATTCACCAATTCCTTCCAAGCAGAAGTTCCACGATACCTTGAGAAACAAAGCCAAGTAGGACTGAGCCAGATCAAAATCCCTCTTGGATAGAAGAATGCTGTGGATCATCTTGAGGAAGCTCTGCATGACCGTCACATCTCCTCCCATGTCTGGAGACAAGCCCCGCAGTTCTGTCTCGATAGCAGAGGGTCCCATTTCCTTCAGAATCTTCACCACCTCCTCATCTGCAACCACGAGAAACAGCATTTCTTTAGCAGAGCACGGCACAAAATCCCAAAATCACTTCTCTCTCGCTGTCCAGCCATCTTAACCATCTTAACCTGTTTCCAGCTGTTTCCATCTTAACCTTCCCTCTCTTTATCCACATATTTATTTATCCATCCACCCTTACTATTTCATGTATCTAGTCACCAGTTTCTGTGCGTGTGTGTATGTATGTACTGTATGTATGTGTGTGTGTGAGTGAGATTTATTGATTATTTTGCTTATTGTCATTTCAGCTTCGGAGGCCATTTCATACAATTTTAAATTATGTACAAAAAAAAAGTATACAAGAATGTATCATGCCAAGTTAAAATTCATATAAAATATTTCCGTAAATTTATACATAAAATATTCAAATAAACTTGACAATATGTATCTTCAACAAAACCTCAACGATCTTTGATGGCTAAACATTTAGAAACAAGTCTTTCAATGTCTCTTGATTTAAAAAAACTCTGTCTCATGGTTTTAAAAACAGGGCTCTCCAGGATCATGTGCTTGACATTTAAAGCCACTTCGCAATTCTGGCACTTTGGAGCTTCTTCTCCAATAAGTAGATGTCCATGTGTTAGTCTGGTGTGATGAGATGCGACATCTTGAGTAAATGACTTCTTCGTGTCTTGATTTAAAAGACTAGGTATTTGGTGATGTATGTGTGTGAGAGAGAGAGAGAGAGAGAGAGAGCGAGCGGAATGTGAGCTTTCTGTCCTGTCCTGCGGAATGTTTTTGTGCGTGCGTGCGTGTGTGTGTGTGTGTGTGTGTGTGTGTGTGGGAGAGAGAAAGAGAGAGAGAGTGTGTTTGTGAGTGTGAGAGAGAAATGTGACCGTTTGTGTGCGTGCGTTTTCACATTTGCTCTCCTCCACAACCTTAGACTGATGTCATGATTCACCAGGACTGCAGCTGTCAGACAGTGTGAGTTAGAGATCCTGCTCTACAGGTACTCACACGAGCCGCTGGCGAGCGCGTCTTCAAGCAGAATGTAGAAACCAGACTTGTGCGCCAACACTCCCAAGCTGACTACTTTAGACTGCGGGCAGACGGTCAGCACCGTTAGCTTTCAACTCGAATAATGACCAAGCAAACCCTGGTGTGATTTACCTGGTCCTCCGCGCTGGCGCTGGGTCGAGAAAATTGAGGCACCAAACCCGGAATAGTGGGAATGAAAAATGGAGCAGCCTTGGGCAGTTTCGGAGGTTCTTTGGGTTTGTTCCTTTTCTGTGGAGGGATTCGAACAGTTTAGAGCTGATTTAGCGTCTTTGCAGACCCTTGTCTCGCTTCTTCACTCACGCGGATGATGTCCAGATGCAGCAGGTTCCTCCAGCGTGAGTCGGGCAGCAGGGACAGAGTGACCATGTGCTCGTCCAGCTGCTCTGGTGACATGTACTCTTCCATCACTGTACTGTCATCAACGATCTCGCTCTCATCCGTCTCTGCACAAGAAATCATGTTCCGTATTTAAGCATGTTGATCTGCTTTATTAACACGTGCAGTCTCACCTTTGTTTGGGTGGGTGCCCGGCAGCATGACCACCGTCGGCTCGTAGTCTGCAGGGAGCGGACGCAACGACACAGACTTCAGCAGAGCGTTATTCGACCTGTGAACACACAAAACACACTATCAGTAATAAATACTGTAATACACGCATTAAAAGCGCACCAACATTTTGATTGTAAGAGCGCAAAAAAAACATCACAACAGGAACAGAAGCCGGTCGGTGACCATGACAGAAGGAAGTGACGGTGTGAATGTGATGTTTTGAGGTCACAACACATTTAATAACACCAGTTAATAACACATTTTATTTAATAACACATGTTATTATTAGCGAAAAACACGTTTTCTCAAGCATATTGTCGTTTAACAACTGGTTCTTCGAGACTACATAAGGTGAAATACAGGCACGTTTAAAATTTTGAAATCTCTTACAGTACTTTGGTTTAAGATTGGTTTATGATTCTTTCTTTTTTGCAGGAATTGTGTTGTTGTTGGGTAAAATGGGTTTTAAAATGTGTAACATTTTTGCATGTGATATCATCTAAAACGTAAAACTGCTGCAAAAGTCTTGAACTTACAGCCACCAAATCGTCAAAAAAAAAATCTTTCGTTAAAATTTCACAAAAATAATATGAAATTCTGGAGGGACTGATAACAGAAGTTAATTATAGTACAGCTGCAACGACACATCAATTGTAGCCGATGTCATCGATTACGTAAATACGCTGACGCAAAAAAATGCGTCAATGTGTCGCTTGTTGCGTGGGAAACAAATGGAGCAGACGGAGTTCTTTATCTTTAATGAGTTGGGGTGTATGCGCTAATGACCCAACGTTTCATATTGCCTTTGTGTTTAAAATGAAGCACAGTGTTAATTCAAAACCATCATGTTTATTTTTTTATGAACAAAATTGTTTTGAAGAAAAAAATGGTTAGATTAATCGAAAAGCTAGTCGATAGATCAGTCTATAAGAAAATAATCGCTAGGCCCATCCCAAAATTTATAGTACACACACAGATACACAGAAAAACAAATTTATTTACAAACATAATTTCATATTAAAAGTCAGATACAATATCTAATAAAAATGAGTAGTAGTAGTAATAATAACAATAATAATATAATAATAATAATATAAATAAAAAATTGTTTTCAAGAAAAACGTTTATATAGAAAGTTTTCTAAAAAAGTACCAATGCCAGCGCTCACCATAAGTAAATGCCAAGCACGTCGACATGTGAAGATGCCAGGAAGTTGCCTGTAGGGGACATACTGATGCTGACGGCCGCGGTGTCAACCAGGAAACAGTCAACCAAGCTGAAAAGACAAAAAGTGAGGAGATAAAGTCCAGGAAAGCCCAGAAGAAAGATCTAGATAAAACACTTCAGGCGAAGAAACTCCCATTAGACGGCCACGTCATCGACAGATAAACATCTCCCCATTTGGCTTCTCTGGTTTCTCTCAATAGTAGTATATCCAAAGGTCATCATGTACATCAGAGTCGTTAATAATACAGAAAGTTTAAAAGGTGTCACTGGACTAGGACTTGGTCTTTCCCTCAGGCCACGGGGCTAATTACTATCTGTAGGACAGCGGAGATAAAAATCACATTTACCTCAAACCTCTAGTAAGGACAAAACACGCACACGTGAAATTTTGTCAAGCACCTCTGCTGATTTGTTCCATTAAAAACTTGACTTTTACACATATTCTGTCTCCAAACGAAATATTTGAATATTACATTTGATGTTGTAATGAAAGTCGCTTTGGATAAAAGCGTCTGCTAAATGACTGTAAAGTAAAGTAAAGTAAACTGTAAAGTAAATTTTATTATATTTACCATCGAATCTAAGTAGAATTTAAATCTAAATTAATGTAGCAAACAAACATTTACTATATTAGTGTTTTTTTGTTAAATCATTGTGTTTCGAGTTTGAGCCTGCACTGTCTTTCCCTCGCTCAATATGAACAGTCATGCATTACAGGTAAAAGAACTTGGCGTGTACGTCTGCACTAAAATATCAGGGTAACAACTCCCTGCCTCAAGGCCACAACTGCCAGTAAGAGATTATTGCTTTATACCTGCCAGAAGGAAGGTCCCATGTTCTGATGGTGCAGTCCATCGATGAAGACATTAGCCATCGTCCATCTGGACTAAATGTCTGAAGGAAAAAGAACGGCAGATTTCAAAAGCTCGTTCACAAATAACACACATACATTCTTTCGGGCTCAAGCTTACTTTAAACTGAATTTGTGCAACAAAAATAAAATTTAGAACTAAAGATTATTGCTTTTATAATATTATGGTAGAAATTACTATAGTGGGTTACAACTGAACAATGCAAGAAACTTTA
>SOMO01000011.1:135184-155559 GCA_028128575.1 Paedocypris carbunculus | reverse complement strand
TTTTCATAACATTATTTAAAATTGTGATTAAAAAAACAACAGAGAAGTTGTTTTGAATAAAGAGTATGGCGCCCCCTGATGGGGAAAGCGGTTTATTCTTCACTCTGGGATGCAGCAGGAGCATCGCTGGTAATCCACCGGCCCTGCGGTAGAATGCTTTCTTAATTTTTCTAAATCGTTTCTCTCGTTTTCTACAAATCGACTTGTTCTTGGTAATATTCTCTTGAAACCCGCGATAGTTTTGTTAGGAAATATGATACGAATCGTAAAATCCGCAACGTCTTCAAAGCTGTTTACTTGCTTAGCATCTGTCAAATAGCCTTTAAGCTACCGATTATGTTGAGTTTAATCCTGGGGTAATAATGTTTTGTCGCTTTATTTCTGCAATTCTGTGGTAAAAAATAACAGTATTTAAAAATCAGAGTTTGTCAACCCCGCGTGTAGTGTATGTTTTGTGTTTATTAAGTGCATTTGACATTGAGAATGATCTTATATTAGTTGTCTTTTTAAATGTTTTTTTCAGATTGTTGTGAAATTATCAAGTGATTAATTCTGTGATTAGATTATCACAGAAAAAAATATTTTCACGGTGGTTGCGCAAATATGAACACAGAAGTGTTGCAGTCTCAAATTACCACACATTTAACAAGACATTATTTTCCTTAATGAAGTCGCTAATTTTCACTAATTATGTATCCAGACATAAGTTAACGGCGCTCTTATTTTAAATATATATGTTTTAAAGCTAATTAAATTATTTATTACTGTGTAAAATACGCTTTATAATCACACTCCTTTTTAAATACTTTTCACACTAAAGTAAAGTGAGTGATATTGTCAATATGGCGAATCATATCAAAATTGTGCTCTGCTTTTAACCCATCCAGTGAAATGCACATACACACAGTAAAGTGAACACACACAAACCCGGAGCAGTGGGCAGCCCAAGCCGTGGCGCTCGGAGGGCATGTGGTGTTCAGTGTCTTTCTCAAGGACACTTTTAGTTACAGAACCAGCAGTTTGGGATTTTGGACGCACAACGTCTCGGACACCCTCCCAAGTCCCCTACTACTGGACCACCTCCCCACAACTACTAACATAACAAACAATGAAACCAAAAAAGGATACTTCTCATTTAATTCCTAACATGGATTATAAACTCCTTTTCCAGTGTTAGTGGAGAATCCCATTATTTTTATACAAAATATATATTTGTAGACTGTGTAAATACAATTTTTATTTCAAAAATGTTCCCTTTATACATACAAATAACCAGTGAAACAACATCTTTTTCACACTAGTTGCTGGGAGTAGAAGGGTCTCCAAATGTAGACGAGGAAGCATGGCTCTACTCCGCGTCCCCCACACTCCGTGACCCCGCCCCTGTAGATGAAGCCCCTCACAGTCTGACCAATGACTGCCTGGATCGTACTTCCTGTCAGCCTGTCTGCCTTCTCCATCACAGGGATATGGATTGTGTAAGTGTCTGATGGTTTACAGTTGGGGCCTAATGGTTTGAGTGGTGGTTCAGAGGATCACAGTATGAAGTCTCTTAAAACTGGTTGAAAGAGAGGATATAGGAATAAAGAGAATGGAAAGAGGGATGAAGAAAGAGAAAAAAAGAGAAGGAGAAAGAGAAGAGAAGAGAAGAGAAGAGAGAGTCAGACAGAGAAAGCAAGACAGATAGAGAAAGGGAGTGAGAAAAGATGAGGAGAATGAGAAAGTGAAGAAAGAGAGCGAGAGAGTAAAAGGTAAAATAATTTTACAGAAAGGTCAAAAATAGAGATTTCAAATCACTTGTCACAAATATTATATATTCTCAAATCTGTTGTTTATAACATTTGTGTGTGTGTGTGTGTGTGTGTGTGTTTGTTTGTTCAGTTTCTCTTAACAACCTATTCACAATTTAAATTTTCTTGATTTGATCACATAGTTACGCCATGGCAGTCATGAACCACCATGTTTGTCCGGTGGAGAACTGGTGAGTTAGTTCATAAAAATGTGGCAAAGTATGTCTCCTGGTGTTTACATGCTTGGGCTCCGTGTGTTACAGGTTATACAATCTGACCTGCAGGGAGGAAACGGCTAAGAGAGGCTTCCCGAAGGCCTGCTGCACGCTTCAGGACATCCCGCTCATCAGGTTCATTTCCACGTGAAATCAATGTCTTGTGCAGGTCATCAGGTTAGGTGTTTTTGGGGACGTAATGACATACAGAAGTTATTGAATTGAATATGTCTGAAAATATGTGGATTGCGCCTCTTATCAGACAGTAATTCAAGATTTAAACAGCAGGGACGCTCAAGTCAACACGGCAGAATTAGAGTCAATGTAAATAGCGTAGTGGCGTAATGTAGCCTCACAGTAAGGACTCCATCATGACTCAAGTTTCAGGGCTTTGTGTGTGGAGTTTGCATGTTCTCAGTGTTGGTTTCCTCGGGGTCTCTGGTTCCCTCCCATAATCCAAAAGCATGCAGGAGAACTGGAGTCTGGAAAATTGACCATAGGTGTGAGTGAGAGTGTGAATGTGTGTTTGTGTCCCAGCCATAGTTCCTGGGATTGGCTCCAGCTCCCTGTGACCCAGAAATGGAAAAGCAGTTCAGATAGAGAAAGAAAAAGAGTCGTTGCCTCTTTGTTCATACTGTATTACTTTTATATGTTTTTATTATTTTTTATATGAATTCAGTTTTTTTTCTTGTTTTGTTTTAATTCACTATTTGTTCAGTGATCATATGGCATATTGAGTAGAATGAGCCATTACATCTCTATTATTCTCTCTTTGACAGTAAATGTGGCTGTTATCCACCGGAGAGCTGTCTCTTCAGTTTAATCGGCAACGTTGGTGCTTTCATGGGTAAGAATTATAATTCCTAAAAAAGGCATTTGCCATCACTTTGTTCTGTGCGTTCACATGATGTCTTTTAATAAAGTTTGTTTAGCAAAAGCAAACAGCCATGTTGAATCCACATGAAAGCAAATGTCTACAACTATCTGATCGGTTGCTGCATAAAAGCTCATTACCATAAAGCTGAAGTTTTCTTCAGTTGTCATTGAAAGGAATGACTTTCTGTCAATTTGCTGTTTTTTCAATTACGTGATTGCACAATTATTTGCAAAATAATTCATTGCATGTTATTGCACATTGTGTTACTTTTGCGATCCTGCAAAAATGGCACTCAAATCCAGTGTTGTGCAAGTTACTTCAAATTTGTAATATATTACATATTACTGTTTGAAAAAAGTAATGTTACATTACAATATTACTGTCTCATAATGTAATTTATTACATTCTGTATTACTTTTAAGTTACTTTCACCAAGTAGAAATTAACTAAAAAATGTACGTAAAATAACAAAGTGTACCTTTTACTTGTACAGTAGTTTGTTACATCCAGTAGAAGGCATAGTTATGTAGCCATGACTATGTAAACTTCAGTGCGTTTTATTCATTTTAAATTACTTACCACACAATACTGTTTTGCTTTCTGGCCATAAAGTGCAGAAGACATTTTCGTTGCTGTTTTCCTTCTCTTCAGGTCGAGCGGTCGGATGGCACCGCTCCAGGTGTTTTTTTTTTAATTGCAAGTGCTATTTTTTTATGTCGACCATTGTTTTGCGTTTACACAGCGGTAGCATTTCACCACAATGTTCTTGTTTTTTACAAAACTGAAATAATGCGCATAAGATCATCTCGTGAATGTACCTTCGGATTTGCCAGGAGTCCGCGCACGTCACAGGGCGGGCTGCAGTTACGCAAGCCAGTCGGAGCCAATAGCTGCACACCTCGAGCTCAAAGCCAAAAGCTGCACACCTCGAGCTCAGAGCAGCGTTACAAAATACAATGCTCCACCAGCGAAAGGCGAGACAAATGACTTATGTGTCTGTTTACGAACAGGAATTATTAAATGTTTGATTTATTGTTATAAAAGTGAAAGATTTGATGTAACTCAAGCGTTACTTGCATGTAACGAGTAATGTATTACTGAAAATACAATAAGTAATAAGTTACACTACCGCGTTACAGCAAAAAGTAATATATTAGTGTAATATGTTACTTTTGTAACGTGTTACTCCCAACACTGCTCAAATCACAGAAAATACACTTGATATCTGAAATTACGCAAATCTAATCAAGTTATCTGTCGTTCCAAAATATCTACCGTTTTTTGAAAATAATTATTTTATCTAACATGTGGTTCGTGTATCATTAAACATTAAACGTTTTGGGGTAATTAAAACTTTTTAACCTAATTGAATGCACCAGTTTTAAACTAAACACGGGTTTTATTTACATATTTAAAAAAAAAAACCCTTTAAAGTAGAAATTAAAGGGGCGAGGTACTTTGTGATTTGTAGTTTGTGATTTAGAAACCCCTCACTGCAGAACCTGAGATCCAGGGTGCGGAGTTTGATCTTGATCCAACTCCTCTTATTATGTCAACTGTGTTCTACTGTGTTCTGGTAGGTGGAAGCTATGCATCATAGATATAGTTCCATTAGATCTTGTGTGCTGCAGCGAGGGGCTACTGGGGGTATTGGGCAGTGATGTGATCTTCTGTGTTCTTGCAGTGGTCATGGTGTGCATGCTGCGTTACGCTCAGGTGATCGAGCACAGCCATCACTGCTGGACCAACACAGGCGCTTTGTTTTCCGGCTGCATTAATGCTCTGGGACTGGTCATGGTGGGCAACTTCCAGGTCAGAGTTCACTGGACACTTCCTTTTTAATCAGTGTTGTGAAAGATGCTGAATATCATGAGAGAACATGTTGTTTGCAATAATTGTAACATTTTTACATTTGTATTATTTTTTTTCATGATCCATGAGTTTCAGATGAATAAGACGTCTGTTAATTTAAGAGAAATGTGGGGTGGAAATGGATAGTCTCCCTGATGGTCTAGATTCATGTGTGTCAAACTTAAGGCCCAGGGTCCGCATCTGGCCCGATGTACAATTACACCGGCCCTCAAGATCCTAACATAAAGAACAGTTATTTTTTGTGCTAATGTCCCAGAGATGTGAAGCGCTGATAACACACAAACTACATATTCCAAAATGCAGTGCTTAAGCTGCCTTCTCTTGTGTATATATTAAAATTGTATAATTTACTAACTGTTTAAGGCACATTGTTATTTAAATTTTTGCACATGATTCTTGCAGTACAGACAGGATTTATTTTGTAGACAGAATATTTTAGGCTATTCAAATTTTAAGCATATCAATTCTGGTATTATAATCCTGTCAGTAATTAATCATATTTCATTAATTTATTCATCTTCTACCGCTTGTCCTTTACAGGGCCATGGACCAAAACTGTTTATATTTAGCGTTTTATTTCCTGAGATATAATGTTTATTAATAATAATAATGATGATGATAAAATGTTTGTCCTGTTCGACCCTTTACTTTGAGTTTGGAAAGTTGTTCATAATATTTTTGTTCAGAATAGTTGTTTTACGTGTGACCGAGGATGTGAAAGTGCGTGTCAGTGTCCCGCTCTGTGATTGGTCCAGATCTTTCACTTATATGAAACATTTAAATAAAAAAAAAATCAGATTCCGAAAAGTTTGGGACACTTCCACACAAATTTTGAAAGTGAGTGAGTGAGTTTGTCAATGTTGCCACTAGGGGCTGTATCAAAATTGCGTATAACACGTCTGCTTTGTGCTTCAGGTGGATCACGCCAAGACGCTTCACTATGTGGGTGCTGGGGTGGCGTTCCCTGCCGGGATGCTGTTTGTGTGTTTTCAGTGTGTCCTGACATATCGCATCGCGGAGACGGCGCTGGACTACTGGATGGCACATGTGCGTTTGGCTCTTTCAGCCGGAGCTTTGGTGTCTCTCGTCATCAGTATCCTTATCAAAGCCTCAGATAGTGAGAACAGCACAGTGAAACACATTACACTAGCAATAGCAAAAAGCATTCTGGATCATTTTGTTTATTTCATATTGACCTATATTTGATTTAACTTTGGAGGTCCATAAAATCAAATTCAGGTTTATTTGTATTTTGCTTTTCTCAGTCCCAGACCAACTCAAAGCCACTATGCGAATTCAGGAACAAATGAATAGAATGACGCTTACAGATCATGAAGTACATGAAACAAAAGTCGGTTTCAGTCCGGTTTGTTCTGGTGTGAAGAGGCAAGTTATTCATGCACAAAAATGATCTAAACTTCCCCTGACTGAGATTCCAAACTTCTAGTTTAATTCTCATAGTATTTGTTTTTTTTTGGCCGGCAGAATTTCACAAATGCATGTTTTGTTTGGTGAAGATTCTTTCCTTTAGCTAAACCGTTAAATTACACAGGTGAGGAAAATAAAACAAAACGGTGGTATGAATATCCTGACACTTGTAGTTGTTAAATAAAATAAAAGTTCAAGTGTTTTTTTAAATAAACAAAAATAACATTCAGTAAGCAGTTTTTTTAGCAATTAAAAGAAAATAATAATTACACCTCCATTTGTTTAATAGTTTGAATTGTTTTCATGTCAACATATTTACCTTCAACATATCTGAGTAGTGGGAATTTTGAAGTGAACTACAAACAAAAAGGTATTCTTAGCAAAAATGTGTGCCAAATGTTGTATGTCGGGTCAAAACACAACATATTTACACATCATCCAGAGCTAATCGCATTCTTGTATGACACCTAAACGTTTCCTGAGAATCAAACCCAGCCACCAAAAAACACATCGGCAACTGTGGCCTAGTGGTAGGAAACTGAACTTGCAGGTTCGAATCCCTGACCAGAAGATTGTGAAGTGACATCAATCCACACTAAACCCGATTGGCTCCAGATCAGAATCTGTTTTCTCGGTTATCGAGTCCACTGCACAATCACAATCACTGCTGATTCCTTAACATCACGTTTCTTCTCAACGGCGGCGTCTTCTTTGTCCACCAGAGCTTTGTGTTGCAGCACGCCGCCGCCATCTGCGAGTGGGTCTTCACCGTGCTGGTCCTCGTCTACTACGGCACCTTCACCTACGAGTTTGGGACAGTCAACAGAGACACCATCATGGCCGCGCTGCTGAAGCGCTGTCAGCATCACCACCCGCAGTCCACTGTCATCATGGGAGGAATCAGGAAGGGTGTAGCAATGGGCTGCAGAGACAGCAGCCTCAAGTCTCCGGGGGGCAGCAGCACCTCCACACACCTCAACTGCACGATGGAGAGCGTCGCCATGTTGTAGAGATCCAGTAGCGAAGCTCCGCCACTTTGGTAGTTTGCTTTGTTTTTTTCAACCGACCAACCATACGATCTGTTACTATCGTTGATTGGCCAATCTGCATTTATCCATACAGTGAAGTTACATACACACACACACAAAGTGAAGTGACACACACAAACCTGGAGCAGTGGGCAGCCTTAAGCTGTGGTGTCGGGGGGCATGTGGGTGTCAACTCCGCACCGCTACTCTCTCCGCACCTTCATACTCTCTCTAACACCTGTGGGTGAATTTCCAAATGTGAATTCTCACATAAATAGAAACTCAAACTTGACTTGCACCTCCATGCAAAAAAATTCTTAGAAATAAATCCTTAAAAAAAAAACCTTAAAAATTAAAAAAACCCTTAAAAATAGGTTTTATTTAGTGTCTTAGATTTGAATTTTAGTCAATCACGGATGCTGATTATGACAGCACTCTTCTCGTTCAGATCTAGTTGGGTTTGACGAGTTGTTCCACCAGAGCACTCTAGCAGCAGCGAGACGAACATGTTAGAGAATAAAATGTTCCTAGGTAGAGACCGTGCGACTATGACATGTGAGTATTTCCCACAAGTCTCCCATGTGCCTCTTGTGCAGATGTGTTCAATGGGAAAATGCAATTTGTGTTCTACTTGTTTTTTTTTTTTTTTTTTACTATTTCAAAGCGGTTTTTACATTACAAGATTGGAGCAAACATGGGTTGAAGGTCTCAATAATCAGTAAAGTGGACCTCTAAAGAAATATGGAAGTCCTATCATTTTAGACCAGATTGAATGCGTAGCTTGTCAAACACGGATAAGCAGGCGTGAGCGCCACCTGTTGTCCAATTGGATTGAATCACCAGTTTTCCCCTTCACCTACTGTCTGTAAGATGTTTGGTGAATGCCTGGCCCTATATTTGCTAATCAGAATCACAGGGAATCCTGTTTTTTTGCTTGAAAAGAATCGGTTGAATAATGGCGGACTGTATATTTCTTTCCATTCTGTTTTGTTTTTTGGTGAACTACTTTTCTCAGATTTCAAACATGCAAGATTATTGTTCCTCATCGTTCATCTCTGTGTCCTTATCAAAGAAACCCTTGTACTGTATCTCTTCTTCTCCTCGGTTAATTTTTGAAGTCATTCCAAAATTGAGTTTTAACTTTTAGGGGTGATGATAATGCTAGTTAGCATTGTTTTCCATGTCATGTAGAATCTATTAACAAATGCCCATCTTTATAGAAATATTTGTATTGCATTGTTCTAGATACAGTAGATCAGAGAGAGTTAGAATATGAAAATGCAGGCAAACGTACGTATATCTGCATGTGGCCAAACCGCTATTTAAACAGGAGTCCAAATTGTTGTGTGGTGCTATTTACTGGAGGAGAACCACAGCGGAGTTGCGCCAAATGGCTTTTATTGATTTCAACGTATTGTTCCATGTGAACCAAACGTTTAGCAGAGAATTAAAGCTTCATACATAGTTTTTGTATCTTTGCCATACAGTCCAAACCGATAATTAATAAATATCCAGGACGAGTGTCTCCAGTGTTTTTTTTTTTACTTCATTTTTACAAATAGTTGAAAGCAGAGGTGTAAAGAGTCCACGAAAATTGTACTTGAGTAAATATACAAATACATTTCAGTAAAAATTACTACATTACAAGTAACAAATTCCAAGAAGACTTGAGTAAAAGATGTATATTATCCAAAAATAACTTAAACACCAAGAAAAAGTGACAAACAAAAAACCTGTTTATTCCCTCATATAGAAATTAATGAATCCTCAATGTTTCAAAATGGGAGAACAAAATAGATTAAAAACAACAAAAAGCTTCTCAGTAAAAAGCTTGCTCAAAAAAATGCAAACGTATAAACGAGCTCATAGGTAGCACCCAGTACCTTCAGCTTCCTGCAGATGGCGATATCACCTCTTCCGCCCAAGAAATTAACCGCGGTAGAAAAAGATGATGCGCACAATCACAGTATAACGAGTAAGTGTCCATTCGAAAGTAGTGGAGTAAAGATACATTTACTCAATCACAAATGTACTGTTGTCAAGTAGAGAGAAAAGTTCATATTTTTGATACTCAGTACAAGTACGAAGTAGCCAAAAAATACTTAGCAAAGTAACAAAGTACATTTATTGAAGTACTTTACACGACTGGTTGAAACACATTTGTATGTATGATATTGTCAAGTAGGGAGTCTAACTGTATATCACGGGGAGAGTGATATTTGTCATTATGTAGGACAAACTTTTTAAAAAAACTTACTAAAACTGAACCCTGTATTATTAAACTGGATTATTTAAGAAAATTATTATAATTAAACGTGCATTTTTAGTAACTTGAACGCTGTACTGCATAAAATATATCTCATCCAAATTTTGAATATGTTGCTGATATGAAACCATATGAGAAAAAAAGAATAAAATTGTGCTTTTAAAAAACTGTAACAAATTAAACAATTCTAATTATTAACGCTAAAGCACTATAAGCTAAAGCACTGCATTATTGGATCTGTGTTACGTGCGGCTGGGTGACTGACCCACAAGCACTGCACGGACGAGGAGTTCACAAAGGGTTAACAAGTTCTAGGGGGTTAAGGTGTATTCTAATTTCAGGTCAGGCACGCAGAGGTCGGTAAACTGAGAACGGGATTAATAAGGAACAGGCGAAAGGCTGTCTAGGACAGGGCAAAATTGCTAGGCAAAAACGGGAAACAAGGACAGAGCAATGGTCAAAATCCGGGCAAGACAAGATACAAAAGACGCTGGCTGACAGGTCACAAATCTGGCTATGGCAATGTCAAAAACAGGAGCTGAATTACAGAACATGATTGCAAAATGAAAACAACTGGACCGGAAAACGGACGAAAGCGCGTTTCAAAGTAAAAGCTAGAAGTCTGTGACAATCTATAGTGTGTGTCATCATCAGAGCTTCATATCCCGGTATATTAAAATGGCTGTTACTGGGAATGGAAAGTTCTGTGACCATAACAACTAAAACAACAGTTTGAATCATGTGCAGCATCAGAGCCGACAGCAGCACATGCGCACACACACACTGCACATATTTCCTACAGTTTTCAGTTGGTTTGTGACTGTGAAAAATCCTAATTAAATATTGCTAGTTAAAAATTAAGAAAAGCTTTGTCCAATTTAAAACGTGATCTCTGGTTTCAGTGTGCCAAGCATTTTGCTGTATTTTATGTGAGTGTACTTGGCAAATAAAAACTGCTGAACACTGCAGGCCAAATGGACACTTTATTACTGTACAAGAAGCGTTATTCAAATGGCTCGGTCTTGCTGCGCTGTCACGGCTGCTCCGGGCGTCCGTGCTTGTGCGTGTCGGTGCTGGAGAACATGGCGATCACCACGGCCATGACAAAGACGGCTGAAACTACAACAATGCCCACCAGTATTTTATTGGACTGCAGGTATTCCATCTTCCGCTTCACTGAAGATCTTCTACAGCTTACACTCTGAAAGTGAAACTGAAGACAATTGTGCACAGTCAATGTTTAAGTTCTCTCTCTCCCTCATTCTGTCTCTCACACACACACACACACACCACACACAACACACTTTTCCCCCTCCCACTCCCTCTCTTTCTCTCCCTTACCCTTTCTCTTTCTCTGTCTGTCATTTTCTCTCTCAGTCCCCCTTCTGTTTTTCTCTCATCCTCTTTTGATCGTTCTTTCTCATATTTTCTCTCAAAATTCAAATGTTCTTTTTTGTGTTCTGTCATATTACTTGCCCTCTTTCTCTCACAAAATGAATGTGTAGATCTGTCTCTTTCTCACTCGTCTCTGATACTCTGACACTCTGTTTCTCCCTCTCTTTTATTCTTTCTCAAAAGTAAACTTTGTAGAAATCTATTATTTTATCTCCCTCTCTCTTTTTTTCTTTTTCTCTCTCTCTCTTTTTTTTTGTTTCTATCAAGACTATAAAAAAAAGTGTATGTACATAAGTAGAGACTGGTGAGATCTGGTCATGGCCTCTGATTGGTTAAAACTTTAATTGAACACACATACGCGTGAGTTTAGATACGTGTATATATGTTGACGTACAGTATATCAGAAACAGATCCACAGAAGATGTTATCTCTCTAGCCCTCCACGCTGTGCACTAGGACAAGCGTTTCATCACCAACCGGCCAGTAGTGATCAGTATCAGCTCTCCACAAGGCTGTGTGCTGAGCCCACTCCTGTACTGTATCTACACCCATTACTGCTGTTCGCCTCATGACAGAAACCTCATTGTGAAGTTTTTCTGATGACACCACAGAAGCACAGTAGTACACAAATATAGTACAGTAAAGAAGTCTATAAACAGTAAAGATATAGATGTACCAATACAGTCGACTATGCTGTCTATTCTAACACAGACACACAGACACACACACACACCACATATATTATGAAAATGTTTTACTAATCATAAAATGTTTTTTCAATAGTTATATTGAACTCACTGTGCAACTGTGTTTTTCATCTTTTGGCTTTAGTTGCTCCTCACGTTCTTCAATCGTACTGACTTTCTCCGTCATGTCTGTCGTTTCGTCTGCTGTTCTTTCCATCATGTCTGTCGTCTTCTCTGCTTTCTGATCCTGAAATAAAGAGAAAAAACAACCGAGGCTTTGTTTTGTGGGTGAAAAGTCGGCTTAACATTTTGCATTATTATGTTTACATGTTTGCAAGTAACTTACTTGTACACGTAAAAATGTAAGGCACAAATTCGTAAATACACACCTAGAACTGTTTTATTAAATAGAATAAAAGATGACAGACGTATAGATTGAAGCCCTCATCATCATGATGACTGAAGATGAATGACCAGCCCGAGCTGTTCGTCCAATGTTTTCTCATCTTCTGTGAAATACTAGTGTTGTTATTTAAAACATTACAGAGGAAACGTGTTTAACCACATAAATCTTGTACTTTTATTATAGCAACAATAGCTGCACGTGAAACTCACGTGTCGTGCACGCGCGCGTTACATGTTGTTTGTATGTCTCTTAGACTACCAAATAATTTTTTGAAGAATAAAACACTACTTCTTATACTTACTACTGATTTTACATCATTTGATCAATGTATTATATTTATAAATTAGTTAAAGTTGTAAAACTCTATAAATTATTTTTTGTTTGTTTGTTTGTTTGTTTGTTTTAACTACAGCAACTACAACAGTAGTTGTTGTTCGGAGGACTGCCGCTTAACACCGACCGTGTCGACTCTACTAGCTTAGTACCGTATTTAGTTCATAAATCTATCGTTTTCATAGATTTTGCATTTTGTAGTTCAATTAAAACCCGCTGTTAATAAAACATTATTCCAATGGCTGAAAACGGGAGGAAGCCGCTTTTGCACTGGATTGCTGAAGATGTGCAGCGTCATTTTGAAATGGAGGTAATCGCACGCCAATTACACAAGTTTTGCAGAGCTATCGCGTTATCACTCGACATAAAATATTCTCGATATTAAAGTTGCGATATCAAGGAGGTTACGAGAGTTACGAATCCGTATTCATTTAAATCTGCTTATCTTTTATATGCTTCCTTCTGGGTTCGGCGCACGTGGATGTGAACGACCGACGTCTTTCGACGCGTGTGTGGCAGAACGCATTTACCTCTGTGGCGTCAGCTTAGATTTAATTTCAGCAACTGTAAATCATATTTGTTCGTAAACAATATATTTGTCCATATTTTTGTCATATTTTTGACAACTCTGCTTCAACTTTTCCTGCTGTTTCAGTTAAACTCCTCTAGAGGTCGCCACTTTAATTGTGTGAGTCAAGCAAATCCAATAACCACCAACTGCAGAGACGCCGGCGCCCCAGACTGTCATGACGTCATGACAGTCTGGGGCGCCGGAAGTGGGCGGAGCAAGTATTGCCTTATTAGGCATTTTTTACTTCCGTGTTTGCTACTTTTTAAAGTTTAAACCCCGCGTTATTAAACTTATAATCATGCATTCTTTTTAATCGTTTTAATTGAAAAGATTGACTTCCGTCCGTATATGGGTTGAATATGTATATACACATATTGTGAATGGGACACTTTGTTTTTAATTCACCAGAGATTAAAAAGTCTTTTTGTGTGAATTTATATAAAATCAGAGTTAACAATTACGCCATCCTTCCAACACAAATCATTTTACTACTATACACAATTGTTTGTAATTTTAACTTATCCATGTATTATAGATTTTAAACGGCAATAGACTAACACGTATTACTTCAAATTTAAATACATATAAGGAAAAACAATGTAATGTTAAAAGTACTAATGTAAAGAAAAAATCTTTTAATTGTTTTATAACCCTTTTTATACATATCTGCAAAATCTTTCAACCAATTTTAGTTTTAGGACCTGTAGTGGTGGGCGGGGTCAGCCACGGCGGAGATCGGCTTTGCGATGAGCACAATTGGAGCTGCGTGCACATGGACGCAAACACAGTTGCTCGTGCAAAACCCTTAATGTGCACTAATTTCTGAATGTTTGATTTGTATAAATGCTGGATTAAGATTGCGAGGGAGGTGGAATTGAGATTGCAATCTTTTCTAAATAGTCGTCTAAACAGCATTGAAAGACTTTTGTTTTTATAAATAGATGATCAGCAACACGACCAACAACATTGTTTTCCGTTAAATGTTTCCTGATACGAATGTGTGACTGATCCACCAAACAGGGTGAACACTTCAGCTTCACTTTTGCTGTAGCAGCGGAACCATGAGGTCACACTTTTTCTTTAGCGGCTGATTTAATCAATACAAATGAAAACGTCTGTCATGGCTCAGCTTTAAAAAAAAAAATGTAACAAAAAAATGCCATGATTGCATAAAAGGCGATAGGTGGACACCTTGCACAATCAGGTGTGACCTGTGTGTTTGCGCAAAGAGTTGATTTATTTTATGGCCAGTGTAGTTTTTGATACGTTTTAGTTTTAATGTTTCACTTTACTAATGTGCTTGCTCGTATGTTGAATGGCTTGAAAATGTGTTGTTTGTCTAGACTCCATTCCAGCTCTTGGCCCGGCAGATGAAAGACATATCAGGAGATGGAGGAATCCTCAAAAAAGTTGTGTGTGAAGGCCAAGGATCTCAGGTTCCCAAGAATGCCACCGTTTTGGGTAAACCACTCTTTTTACAGCTTTACAGCAAAAGCATGAACCAAACTGAGATTTTCCAAATGTACATACCTATTCCTTAAACATTTGTAAACACATGTAAATTTCCTATTCTGATCTGATTTCATTCGCAGTGAATTACTCTGGCTTTCTTGAATATTTCGACAAGCCGTTTGACACAACCGATCACCTGAAGCATCCGCGGGTGATGAAGATTGGCCAAGGTAAAAGTCAAAGTAATGGCCTAACTGGCGTGAGTTATGGGTGAATATCTGGTGCTCTTCAGATATCACACTGTATGGCCTGGAGGTTGGTCTGCTGTCGATGAAGAAAGGAGAGGCTGCCCGGTTTCTTTTTCTGCCCCAATATGCCTTTGGTGATCGTGGCTGTCCACCAACCGTCCCTCCTTCAGCCACCGTCCTCTTTGAGGTGCAGGTTCTCGACTTCCTGGATTCGGAGAAGGTGGATGCATTCCTGGATTTACCCACGGTATTGTTAGGATGGCCACTTCATTTTAGTGTTTGTCTCTGGATGTTTTCACATATAGTTTATTTTAGGTGAACCAAACCCAGTTCATTTAAAGTGAACCAGAAGGGGAACTAGTCGAAAGTTGTTTTGGTGTTCACAATCTAGAATCCAGTTTGTTTGGATTCTTCGACAATGAAGCGACCCTGGACACCTTCTAGTTCCCAAAGGAGTTTTTCATTTCTGCCGACTCTCAAGATTTGGTTCACTAGGTGTGAAAACGCCCAAAAGCGTAGTTTGTCCTGTCTTAGTTTGGCTCTTCTTGGTCCACACTGCTCAGCTTGTTTATCATCTAATCATTGGTAAAGTCTCTCGTTTTCACTTCATTTGCTCCCTAATTTATAGAATCAAATTTGTGTTAATAACATTGAACACAATTTTTTCCTAAACAAACGCTCATAGTTCTCTTTCATCGTCAGTTCACTTTAATGTCTGTCAGATGGACTGACGATGGGAGATTGGATGGCAGCCGATTCAATGGTTCAAACAGGTGTATAAAGGGTCGCGCGTCATCATGCACATTACTCTTATCTGATTGATGATCGCTCCTCAATCTTTCTGTAAAAGCTCTTTGTTGGATCTGCAGTACACCCAGCGCCTTCTGCTTCTTCAAAAATTTCAAAATTGAAGCAAGAACTCCCTAGTTACGTCGGTATTTAGAACGGTATTTAGCTTGAACCGAGCGCGCGCAACCTGTGAAGTGAGCGGGACAATGGCGGTGGTCTGCGCCACGATTGGTGCACTTTGACCAATCAGAACAACGAGTAAAAATCGTGCCATAAAGATTTGTAGGCGCGCAGACTAGAACTAAGCAAGAGCGAATGTAGATTTCACTTCACAGGTTGCGTGCGCTCGGTTCAAGCTAAGTTGAGTTGCGCTCGCTCGCTTGCAGGTTTCTCGCTCGCAAATCTTTTTGGCACTAAATTGATCCCATATAGAATTGCTTTTTACTTGTTCCATCCTTTAAACTCATTTTTAGCCGATCTCTTACTCGCAAACTTGCTAGAGTTTTTAAACTTTTTTTCCCAATGTCATGCGATCTACTCACAATCCCTTTGCGATCGATGTAATGGGCACCCCTGGTGTAAAGCATCGAATCGGCTGCCATCTGATCTCCCATAGTCAGTCCATATGACAGACGTCTCATTCCCTGACAGTTCAGAGAACCAAGGTTACGCAAGTAACCGTAGACGTTCAGAAACACATTAAAGTTTACACATTAATTTTTTTTTGTGTATTCAATTTACGTTTACATATTTTTTTTACATCACTTTTTTTGTTTTTGTTTCTAAACTTTCCTGAGACTTGTGCCAAAACCTGAAACTAACAAAATCTAAAACCAACCAAAAAAAAAAAACTTTAGCAGCAAGTAAAAGCAGTTTTAGCAGCATGTGAATATTGCAGATAAAAAACAAACAAAAATGCTTGTTCTCCCTAGGTTTATTTCTTCTCACTCCATCTGAGAGTTTTGATTTCCTAGCCATAGTCTGTTAGCCTTTATTTTACTCGGCTGCCTACGACTGGTAAAAAGAATTAATAAATAAATGAAACAATTAATTGTTGTCTTGCATATTGGTAATGTAGTTATCTGCATTACTTGTTCCAGGCTCTAGTACAGAGTTGTGTAGGTTAGAGGAATTTGGTTTTGTTGTGCACCTTGTTATACTTCGGGTTAGGGCTTAACTAACCCTAACCCATACTCAATTTATCTCCTGTTCTACCTTAAACCATGGCTGATGGTTTAATGGTTTCCGTCTTGCTCTTCCTCCGACATTGTTCCATTAAATCCTCACCGTTAGGCGCTGTTGTTAGTCCTGCTTTCTCTACAGGATGAGCAGAACTCGGCCTGTCTGTCAACCTTCATGGAGGCTTTGGAGACTCAGCGCAGATTTGGCAACCTCTGCTTCAGATGTAAGAGCTACAATGGTGCTCAGAAGAAATACAAACAGGTTCGGTATCTTTTTTCCGTTTGTGACGGCATACTTTAAAGTATTTAAAATACTAAAATAACTCAAATAAAATAAAATACTAAAATATTATGTTTTTCTAAATTCTCTGCTCATTTACATCAATCCTGTAGTTTTTATATGCATTAATTGAATGTCCAGGATATATTTCAGTTTGGTTTTCCAGTACAAAATGTGTGGATGAAGGTGAATTAATGACAACAAAATGTGTTGTTAGATAAACCATTTTAAAAAATCATTTCCAACATGTTGAAATTAACTTTCCAGTTGATTATTTTTCGCTTTTTCATTTTGTAGGGTCTGACGCTCCTGAATAACCGCAAGTCTTTGGGTGATGAAGAAGAGAAGCAGCCGCTTCAGGAAATGACGTTGCTTTATCTGCTCAACCTGGCAGGCACATATCTCAAGCTTGAAAAGCCCGAAAAAGCTCTTACTTACGGCCAGAATGTGCTAGAAATAGACACCCAGAACACCAAGGCTCTTTATCGCTGTGGTCAGGTTTGTCGTGTTTCATGTAAATTTGTATACGTATATACTTTGTGTGTGTGTGTGTGCGTGTGTGTGTATATATATAGCATTTATAAGTCTAATAAGTCTACTTTTAAGTCTAATTTTACACTGTAAAGATTACATTTTGTAAGTGCAATAATAATAATAGTAAATGTTTTTCTGGAGGCATGTATGGAGATGGGAGAATACGCGAAAGCGGAAGAATACCTCACTCTCGCTCAAGCCAGGAAGCCTTTTGACCCAGACATTACTAGTCTGCTGAAAAAGCTTGCCCTGTAAGTGTCTTTTAAAATGTTTGTAGAACTCTGTTTTGAATTGATTTATTCATTGAGTGTGAACTTTTACAGCTACAACAAGACTGTTCTGGAAGAAGAAAAGCAGATGTGCTCCAAGATTTTCTCTCCTCTTGGTTAATGGTTTCGTCTCTTGGTTAATGGGTAGCCATTTTTTTTTTCATATAAAAGTTACAAGGTATTCATTTGCATAACGAGTTGTAAATGAGCAAGGTTTGTGTTTCTATGAGAATGTAAAAAATAAAGTTCAAGTTCTCAATGACTTAATGGACTGTCAGAACAATCATGGGGTGTGTGTGTGTAACAGGTGTTTTGCAGGAGCGTGGTCACATGATTCTCTTCCGGTTTTCAAGCAGTAAGGTTGTTGATTTGCTCTTAAGACAATTTGCTCTTTACTTTATTGTTGTTTTATCAATGTTTTTGCTCAAATTCTGGCATGTTGGAGAAGAGTTTCAGAAACACTCCTGCCTTCTGACTCATAATAATGTAATGAATCATGTTGTCAAGGGTGATGTGACAACTTAAAATTGGTGAAAAGTTTATACATAAGCAACAGCTAATTAATAACAGACTCGTAACAAAACCTCCACTATATATAAGGATTGTATAATAAGGATATATATGGATATATAAATTTTCCCTTAAAATAAGGAAAGTGTGTGTTTGTGTGTATATTGGTATATTAATCAACATAAGCTTTGATTAATCTGATCAATCAATATATGAAACCATCAAGCAAAACCAATAAAACGGCAATCGTTTATTTGTCCAGAAGTCTTGCCATTGGACAAAATGTTTTGGAAGCAACTGGCTCGGGTGAAAGCAAAGTAGGCTAGTTATTATTTTCCGAGCTCGAATCGCTTAACTGTTCCTTCAGAAACACTTCAGCAGCTGGTTGCCCGCTGGTGACTTGTCTAGGCGTTTGACTTCGCGGAGCTTCTTGAAGCTCTTGACGACGCTTTGTGGCTTCGCTTCGTGGAAGATCTCGACCTGGGTCTCTTCGCCTTGGAGGGTTTCTTAACGGTCCGTCTCTTGGCTGCTGATGATACGCGCGCGGGCTTCTTCGCCTGGGAGGATGCTCTCCTCACGGGAGCGCTCTTCTTTCCTCTTGAAACCCGTTTGACCGACGACTGTCTCTTCTTCGCAGACACTTTCCTTGCAGGCTTCTTCACCTTGGAAACGGTTCTGCCTACATGTTTCTTTGCTTTAGACACGGCTTGCCTCGCGCGTGTTTTCGTTTTCGTGTTGAGTTTGAATGAGCCAGAAACGCCGGATCCTTTCGTCCGCACCAGGGTCCCGTTAGACACCAGGCCCTGGACGGCGACTTTGACGCGGGAGTTATTCTTCTTCGTGTCGTAACCTCTGGCGTCGAGCGCTTTCTTTAGGGCGACGAACGACAGGCCGTTTTTCTCCGTGGACGCGCTCATGGCATTAACGATGTGATCGCGGACAGTAGGCCCGTTCTTTCTGGCCCTGGGGTTCTTGGCCGCTTCCACAGGCTGAGATGCAGCGGAGGGAAAAGCTGATGGACTTATCATTATCTTGCGATTTAAAATCAATGCTCCCATTGCGCGTCGGAATTACTTTTATAAAGTTTATGAGAACCCGAGAGACTCAACCGCCGTTTTCCATTCAGCGTCGTGTTTTCCCCTAATTATTTTACAGGGATGTTGACATTCTATTATAAATTCTATTACAGGGAAAACAAGATCATTATGCGGCAGAAAGACATGGATGTTGTTTGAATCTAATGCTTTAATTACACTAAACCAGCGAATAACCATACAAAATAACCTTGAACCATTTAAAGAAATAAAAAAAAATATGTCTTGCTTTCTCTATGCGACAAAAAAAAAAAAAACAAAAAATGNATATATATATATATATATATATATAATTTTTTTTATTATTGTGAGGGTTTTATTAACTGTATGAAGTGAATTGAACAGTCTGTGATTGTACTTTTTCGTCATTATGATACATGACAGGTCTTATTAGATGTAAGGATCCATGGCCTGACCCTGGACCTAAACACGAGAAATCTGTGCCCAGTTGTGGCATCTGGTTTCTGTGAACCAGTATACACCTCTGCTGCAGCTGCTGCATGATCTTGTACTCAGGCAGAGATTAACAGAGGGCAAAAGGTTTTTTTTTGTTTTGCATTTGGATATTGCATCTTGAATAGTTCTGTCATTTCAATGAAATGTGCCATTTCATGATGTGTCATAATAGTCATGTGATATCAACTCAAATGTGTTGTCAAGGGTGATGTCAGGTTGTGTTTTATGTTAAAAAAGTTAATGAGAATCTATTACCAAAATGGTCATTACATCTGATCTCAATCAAATGACTGTATATCAAACCAAAATAAAAGGCTGTGATTTATTTTTATTTTATTTGCCTAGAGGTTTTATAATTAGATCAAATGCTTTCTGGAACTGTTTTTTAAAAGAGCACAGAGAAAGGAGACGGGAAGGGGGGCCGTCGTTTTCAAGCCTGGTTGGTTTACCTAAATATTGAGAATTTGATATTTCACACTTTATTTGCTGTTTGTTTGCTATAATAATGGTTGAGTTTGGCTGCTTTGTTCTTAATACATTTATGCTTGGAAACATTTGTCTTGTTACAACCCATTTATGCTTTGTAACATTTGTAAACATTTGTCGTCTTTGAGCTTTTTGCTGTTTTGTTTTTATAAAAATTCTCTTCATCTTCTGCGTCTCCGCACATATCTTGCTCTGCGTCTCCTCCTTCT
>SOMO01000011.1:119911-133185 GCA_028128575.1 Paedocypris carbunculus | reverse complement strand
GCCCCCGTGTTCAGAGTGATGCTGCTGGATGTGTTACTCCCGGTCAGGAAATCCAACAGCCAGTTACACAGCGATGTATTGAGTCCCAGCTGAGAGAGTTTGTAAGTAAGTTGTTGAGGGATGATTGTATTGAATGCTGAACTAAAATCTATGAACAGCATTCTGACGTATGAGTCTTTATTGTCCAGGTGTGTGAGTGCTGGGTGCAGAGCAGAGGCGATGGCATCGGTCATTATTTAAGATGCGGCATGCAAACACCTACAAACAACAAAGATGCTAGTGTGTATGCTCCTTTTATGTCCGTGTTCAAGTTGAAATGTCACTGTATGCAAATTCATGGTGCCAAGTAAGCTTTTTTTCATTGGCTTTTTGTCAAGAGCTAAATTAAACATATTTGCAGACTTTGTATAGGATTCTGTTATTCAAAAATAATTAACTAAGTTGAAAAAGCTAAACAAAGTAAAAAACAAGACATTAAAATATTTTATTTGTAGATTGTATGCTTTAAGACACTGTTGACCCCTGGGTTTCAAAAAACATCCGTGTGTCATTTCAATCTCTGGCGCCCTCATGTGGGTAATGTTATTTAATTCTATGTACATGACAGTATTTTTATGTTTTGAATATGCATTCCGATAACTAGAACTGTTTAAAAAAGACTTTTTGCCTACACTTTATGATTTAAAATCTATTCCTTTCGTTTAAACTGTAAATGTGAAAACCTTTAAAATTGTTTAGAATAAAACATAATTAAAATATAAGGCACTTAGAAAACACACACTACATAGTTATATGTATGTTATATTATTACTCAAAATGTAGACATATGTGTTTACAGATGGCCATGATCCACACCAGGTTAACACCAGCTGATCTACTCCTCTCAGACCACCATCTGCAAAATGCATCTTGCACATGCTATTTTGGTAATTAAAACAGAGATTTCGGGATCTCGCAGTACAGAAGGGGTTAGCGGTCAGAGAAACACAGGATGAACAACTGGATTAGCCAGAGAAAAGGCCTTTAACAGAGCAGAAAGGGGACGTGTCTTCTCAAATGGAAAGGTAACCAACTAAACATTAAACAAACAATCAATCAGGTTGCCATTGAGATTCCGTGGAGATGATTTGTTGTCAAACACTTATGAACTTATAACTACAACCAGTGGTGGTTCTACACTGACTGGCGCCCTGGGCGAGACTCTATAATATATATTTATATATAAATATATATATATATATTTTTTTTTTTTTTTTTAATTCAGTACAAATCTTCAGCCTAAATTCAGTACAGAGTAAAATACTCAAGTTCTTCTCTAAAATTGGATACACTGCTACCTTGACTCATCTTTTTGAANGATGATAACTCGACATGAAAGGATCTCGCGGGCCGGTGGAACTGCACAGCGAGTGGACACACATCCTTAAAGCGCCGCTTTGGGTGTCAAGTCAGACAGTCTCATCCCGTCAAGTCGAGGCGGCACCCACACCCTGGATCAGCGACACCAGAAAACACAATCACAGCTCCAGTTACTTCAACTCAAAAAACTCTGATAAAAGGAAGCTTTCGAAAGACTCACTTTGGCAGCTTGAACATGGCGAGAAGAACTAAGCCCACACACACAGCCACAGCGAAGAGCAGTCCACAGACGATCCCAGCGATGGCTCCCGAAGTCAGTCCTCCTCCGTGTCCTCCTTCTGGAACACACAGCAATCAATGAAAATATCTTGAGGCAAAATCTAACATATTATATAATTCTAATAGATAATACATCTTTGAATACAATTTTCATTCAATATAAATAGCAAAGTGATTCTCACACTGACCGAGCACGTGCATGTACGTTTCTCTTATGTCAAAAGTTCCATCAATGTACACCACATAAAGCATGTAGGTGCCGGTGTCATTCAGTCCCAGTTCCCGGATTTCTAGAGTGAGATTGTGGTGGTGTAGACGGACTCGGTCCACATTTGATGCATTATAGCCTTCTCCAGAATAAGATCCGGCGATGGGGATTTCTTGGAAACGCCACTTAAATGTATGAATAGCCCGGTCTGGAGGTTTTGTTGGGCCCAGATAGACAGTGTCTCCGACAGCCTTGGTCACAGAGATTGGCATAGAATGGGAGTCCAAGAACCACATTCCTGATCCTGATCAAGCAATACACAATCAATACACCGACCAAATTGTTATACAAACGCTTCAATTTTAGAAAGTTCCTTTTCCTAAACGAACTCACCAACAGATAACAAACTCCCGAAAATCAGGATCACAGCAGAGCGAGACATCGCGACGCGAGCAGGTGTGAGAGAAATAAGAGACGGAGGTGAAGTTCAGAAGGAATAACACTGCTGGACACTTTCTGAGCAGTTCTGAGCTTAAAACTGCGCGCGAGGACCGGCACGGCCCGCCCCTTAGACCGCCCCTTACACCTCAGATGGAAAGCATGGTAACCAACGTTAAACAAACAAACAAACAATCAATTTATATTTGTCAGGTTGTCATGTGGAATCCGTGGAGATGATTTGGTGTCAAACACTTATTGTACTGTCAATAATCAAAAAAAGGTATCGAACAGTGGGAAACACACAAAAATGAGTAATGGCCGAGAATGTGCGAGGGAGTGATTTGTGCAAACACACGTTTCTTGCTCATTTTTACTTTACAAAAAAGTGGAGATCAAATGGATACAGCTATGGAAGACGCAGATTCCCAGCATTTTGAGGTCAAGGCGTTTAGAGCGTTGGAGTCTTTTGTGGACTATTCTCGAGTCAGATCTAAAAAAAATCCCCACAACTGGAGCAATTTGCTGCACATTCAATAATGTGTGGAATACTTATACACAAAAGTATTCTTTTTTCTTTTTATTAACGTGACTGAATAAATGATCACTCGGCCCGATACCGTATGTGTGACTCAACCAACCTGACCCACCGTATGTGGAACCATTGGTTATATGCATGTAAAGTACTGAAGAGTGACCAGAGGTACGGGGGTGTGGGAGGAGACGTGATGATCATAAACCTCCAGGATTCCTCTGTCAGCTTCAAAAAATGGCCTGCCAAAACTCAAAAAAATTATTTGTTGCATAAAAAAGTGTCAAGTGCCTCCACCCAAGTTTGTTGAGCAGTTGTAACAAGTAACAATTAGTTGAATAATAGTTGAACAAAATATTTTTAGTACATATAACAATAAGAATTTATTTTCTTTGCAAAATACAACAGATTCAAGCTGTATATGACTCCCAACAGAAGAGCACAAGCCTTAAAGAAACCAATGTTCTGAAGCACTTTCACTCCCTCAATCAGTCCAACATCTGATGGTGGTCACAGGCTTCAGCATCTTCAGGTCTGATGATGTAGATTCCGAATGTAGGAATGACCATGTCTCTCGGAATTTTCAAGGTCTACTGTATGTACTACAAAACACAAAAGCAGTAACACTGTTATTCAATTTATATGCATCAAAATACAAGTACAAGAATTTTGACCAGGATTGTAGCCAATCAGAAACAGGTGTCGAGCATGTGAACATTGTGGCCAGTCAGCATCATTTGTGAAAGTGCTCAACAGTGTTTAAAAAAATCAGCAGGAAAAGCCGAAAGACACAATTGTATAATTTCAGTACTGTCTGGTACCAAAGTAACAAAAGATAAATTTACCTACATATATTGATTTTAGAGTTTTTTGGTTTTAGATTGTGAAATAATGTGGTTGTGTCTAAAATATTACTCACTGCACACTCCTTCATGAGGTTTTTACAGAAGAAATGAACATTATTAGTCCCTCAGTGGAGAAATTCGTCTCTGCATTTGAAAGGTTAGACACTGAGGATCTGCAGAAAGCACCTCTAGGTCCCTCACCCGTTTCACTGAGACTAACGGCAGTAGTAACGCTGTCTTCAGTGAAAGGAGCTTGAGACTCGTAATCTCCGGCTCAAAGGTGGGAGAGCACAGGATTGCCAACATCAAGCTCAAATCCCACGCCTGGGTCGGGGGAGGTCTGGAGGGAAGAACCCTTCGAGCATCTCTCAAAAACCTAATGGTCAGCTCGTGCTTCCCCTCGATGAGGTCATGTGAGGCAGATATTGCGGCGACACAGACTTTCAGAGTGGAAGAGGCCAGGATCTCATCGAGTTTTGACGGGAGTTGACGTTGAGACCAAGCAATGAGGTCTGATGACAGACTGCTCTTCCTGAAGTTGACGCGCAGCCCTAACTGGCGTACGTGTGCGAGCACACAGTCTCTGTGGGTGATCAACTGACTCTAAGAGCTGGCTAAGAGAAGGGAGTTCTTGCTTCTTCTGGGGATTTTCGGAGGAGTAGAAGCTGCTGGGAGTACTGCAGATCCAACGAAGAGCTTTCGCAGAAGGATTCAGGAGCGATCATCGACTGGGCTTCAATCAGCGAAGAGTAATGGGCTTGATGAAGTGCGTCTCTTTATACACCTGTTCCGGGTTCAAAGGTGATGTTTGCATATTCATGCAGTCATGAACTTGATGTTCATTGGCGTGTTGTAGAGTGTGAAGCATCGAATTGGCTGCCATCCGATCTTCCATCGTCAGTCCATCTGACAGACGTCAGAGTGAATTTACGATGAAAGGGAAATGTATTTTCAACTAAATGCAATTCCATTTCAATTGTTATAATCCAAATAAACTATTTTTAAAATATATTTTAAAGAAAATAAAAACCAAAAACTTTACAGTTTTAAACATGAGTTACTTTTTTATTATGGTTTACATTTACAATGCATTATGTTATAATGCATAACTTAAATGCTTAATAACAAAACACTCTCTATATTTAATGATTTGACATTAGCAATTGCATTGATAGCTGAAAGGCTGTAGTTGGAAAACGCCTTGCATGTTACTCAAAAGGCAATTGCAATTTATAGACTTGTATTAATATTCAATTGAATTCAATTCAAAAACCTTTATTCATCCCCAGGAGGAAATTGCTTTTTCGTTTACAGTTGCTCACACAAAAGATAAATATCATAATAATAAAAGAAACAAAAAATTCAGAGCAGCACACTGTGTAGCGGATGAGAAGGGTTGTCCAGGATTGAGTGGAGTTTTGACAGCATCCTCCTCTCAGCCACCACATGAACAGGGTCCAGCTTCACACCGAGTACAGAGCCAGCCCTCCTGATGAGTTTGTCCAGTTTGTTTCTGTCAGTCACCTTCATGCTGCTTCCCCAGCAAACCACAGCATAGAAGATGACGCTGGACAAGACAGCTTTGTAAAACATTCGTAGCATGGTGCTACAGACGTTGAACGTCCTGAGCCGCCTTAGAAGATACAACCTGCTCTGACCTTTCTTGAAGAGTGCTGCTGAGTTTAATGTCCAGTCCAGTTTATTGTCTATGTGCACTCCAAGGTACTTGTAGTTCTCTACAATCTCAACTGCCTCGCCTTGGACAGACAGTGAGGTCACGGTGGCCCTGGTCTTCCTAAAGTCCACCACGAGTTCCTTTGTTTTCCTGATATTGAGCTGCAGGTGACTGAGCTCACACCAGGTGACAACGTTATCCACTTTTGACCGGTATTCTGAGAGGTTATCGCTCCGAATACATCCAACAATCACAGAGTCATCGGAGAACTTTTGGAGGTGGCAACATTCAGTATTGTAGCTGAAGTCTGATGTATATAGGGTGAAAAGGAAGGGGGAGAGAACTGTCCCCTGAGGGGCCCCGGTGCTGCAGATCACGGTGTCGGACACACTGTTCTGTATACGGACATACTAAGCGCAGTTAGTGAGGTAGTCCGTAATCCAGTAGACCAGAGGAGGGTTCACCTGCATGCTCTTCAACTTCTCCTCCAGTAGGGTGGGCCTGATTGTGTTGAAGGCAGAAGTCGAAGAACATAAACCTCACAGAGCTCCTGGGTTTCTCCAGATGAGTGTAGGTTCGATGGAGAAGGTGGATGATGGCATCATCCACTCCAAGTTGTGGCTGATTTTGAAATTGCAGTGGTTCCAGAAAGGGTTTTAAAAGTGGACGAACGAATCTGAGAATCAATCTCTCAAAAACCTTTATTATATGTGAGGTCAGTGCAACTGGCCTGTAGTTATTGGAGACACAGGGTGGTGTAACCTTTGGTACAAAACAAGAGTACAATACAAGAGGTTTTTCATAGCACCGGGACCCTCTCTAGGTGTATACTGAGGTTGTAGGTGTGTTTTATTGCACCACAGAGTTGTGGGGCGCAGGCTTTCAGTATTTTTGGGCTGATTTCATCAGGGCCTACAGCCTTTGTGGGGCTGAGCTTGCTCAGTTCTCTTTTAACTTTATCCTCTGAGATGATGATGGTTTCACTGATGTTGATCGCTCCACTTGGGGGATGGGCCGATGAATGTGTAATGTAGCTGTTAGTGGTTTGCATTTGCGTATTCACTTCAAATCTATTGAAGAAGAGATTGAGCTCATTCGCATGTTCTGTATTGCCCTCTAACACCTGTCTGCCAGCATATATAATAATAGACTTGTACTTCTATAATTATATAATTGCAGATGTAGTAGCAGATATAATTATGTGTTTCTAACATAAATTGTTCTTTCTATTAGACACAAAGTTTTGTTTTTCATCTGGCCAGCATACTTCAAAATTCAGGTGAGATTGTAACTTCAGACCAGCAGAGGGCGCGCTCGCGTTGTCTCAGTTTTGACCCGGTCTACAAATTATTATGACGACTACGTATAATGTATTTTAAATACATTAATAAATGTAGCGCAGACTTAACTAAAGTATTTACACATTTCTACTTACTTTGTATATTAATGCCTGTGTCTGTATTTTTGTTTTTGGCATGTTGTAAGGCCTCTTTGATTTCTGCATTGTTTTGAATTGCTGTCGCTTTCCTAATAAGTTCTTCACTGCCTCAAAATCCTTACAAGCATAAACTTCAGAATAAAAATTATTACTGATGCCTCTACAATTACTTAATCCCCACTGAAGGTGAAGGAGGATAGGCACAGGCACAGACTGGTACCGGATTCTGCAGTCTTCCTTCTGACTATATCAAATATTGCTGCATCAAACTAGAAAGAGAAAGGTGCTGTTAGTATTAGAATGTGATCTGCCTTAAGCAAAAATGTTCAGAGTACCTCCAAAAATTAGAAGTAAAAACAAATCTGTGATTAAAGGTATTTTATTTCCCATGGTAATTGTCTTTGACATATGTGTAGTTGTTTTTCCCCTCTTATACTGTATATGAACTGTCAATCACAGTGGTCATGGTTCTGCTGTTTTAAATGTGCATAATAAATAATGTTAACGGGACTTGACTTTTTTCTGGATAAACTGTTAGATGCTCTAGGTTAGACTGTAATGGTCTTCTGGGAGGTTTTCCTGCTGGAGAATGTGGTTGCTAGAGAGCAGCCCGGAGCAGTGGGCAGACGTGTCGGGGGGTGTCAAAGGTTATATTTCCAGTAGAGTCTGCTTTCTGTGAACTCATTGAGCTTCATAGCAGCAGTTGTAATTTAACAAACATAAATGTAATAATCATTTAACCAAATTTCATGGAGGAACTTTGGGACAGTGGGTGACTTTGGAGAGCTTTGTAAATAAAAGTACATTACAAATATTGCAGTAAATAGTTGCTTTATGTGCTGGTTAAGCAGGTCATTGGCAGATGTATTGATGATGTCATGAAAAATGATGTATGTCATGAAGTATGTTGTAAGTTGTGATGTCATGTTTTGCTTTATGCCAAAATATTTTATAAACTATAAAAGCAACAACTTTGTCAAACATACACACCCCTGATTAAACAATGCTAATCAATATTCGTAAATTAACCCAGAAGGTGTCTTTTTAATTTAATTTAGCTATATAAATCGCTGTTTTCTGGGATTGTTGTTTTCAAAAGGAGAATGGACAAATGATGGGTGGGCTAGTTTTTTTTTTGGCCTAATTCTTTTTTATTTTATTCAATTGTGATTTGACATTTTATTTCAGACAGTCGACAGATTTTTTACTCTTTGTCTGTTAAAATAATGTGCAACTCGAGTTGGGTTTGGCTGCTTTGTTCTTCATTTGGACTCCTACTGGTTTTCTTCTCGGAGCCCTTTGTTGTTTTCTTCGGATCACAGACTATCTTCTGCGTCTCCGCACAGATCTTGCTCTGCGTCTCCTCCTGGTGGTTCTCCTAACAACACGTCTCCTTGCCACTCGCCTGGGCCTCCTTCTCCTCCTCCTCACGGTCCTCCTACGCCTAGAGGCCGCTCTCCTCACAGTTCTCCTGCGCCGAGTTCTTCTCCTCACAACCCTTCTCCTTCTCCTCCCTGTCCTTCTTCGCCTCACAGTTCTTCTCCTTCTCCTCACAGTTCTCCTCCTCCTCCTCACAGACCTTCTCCTGCTACTAGCCCTTCTCCTCACTCGTCTCCTTGCTCTATAAACCCTTCTCCTTCTCGTGGCTTTTCTCCTGTAGAGTCTGTACGCGCCACGGCGTTTCGTTCGCACCAGCGTCCCTTTGGACTCCAGACCCTTGATGGCGACCTTAATGCGGGAGTCATTCTTCACCCCCCCAGTGTAACCTCGAGCCACGAGCGCTTTCTTCAGGCCGGCGAACGTCAGACCATTTTTCTCTTTAGATGCGCTCATGGCATCAATGATGAGCTTGCGGATGGCTGGGCCGGTGTTTCTGGCCCTGGACCTTGCTGCATAGGTCGAAATAGCGTTTCCTTTTGGACTAAACATTGTCTTACGATTTGAAATGAATGCTCTTGTTGCGCGGCGGAATTACTTATATAAACTTCACGAGAACCCGAGAGACTCATCCACAATATTCCACTCAGCGTCGTGTTCTTTCCGTTTTTCATTTTATAGTGATATTGAAGTTCAACTAAATATTGTATTACAGCAAAAACAAGATTATCCTGCTGCGGATAAACCGACATGTAAATTAAATCTGAATCATGTGGCAAAGAAAGTCACAAATAAACAACTGTTGATGAAACATTTCTATTTACGTATTATATTTGATAAAAAAGGATATGGAATAGGTTAGGTGTGTTAAACACTCTGAATCACAGATAAATCGTTTGGAGTTTGAACATCTCTGAATCGTGAGGGTGGCTTGTTAAACAAAGACTTCGGTCTGTCTGTATGGACCACCTTTGAGCACTTGAATTGAACTGAACAGTAAAAAACACGACACCAAATTTCTTTGTGCCAGTTGTTCTCTGATTCTATATTGCAACTGTATCCTGTGAGAGAACATAAATGTGATTGTTGCAAAGAAAATTAATAAAATGTAAAGCAGGTGGTTGATGGTTCCATTATTTAGTGTAACAATCAAAAACTATATAAAGAAGCTATTCCTCTAATCTGATTAGGGGCTTAGTCATAGTAAACAAATAAGATTAAGATTAAGCTTAAATGATTTTAAGTCTGGAAAAACAAATACAACGTCATAGTCATAGTGTAATAATTCTCAATGCAGAATTATATTGTTGAACGCATTTGAACACCACACAGCAGCCTTTTACAATTTGTGCTGACAAGTTCAAGCTCTGAGTATATGTAAGGCGCTTTTCACAGTTTTAACTGTCTCAAAGCGCACAACTGTCTCAAAGGGCACCAAAACTTTTGAACTGTGACAAAGCAGAGGCTGAGCATATGCCAAAGCAAGACGCTGTGTTTCAATAAAAAAATATTGTAGACAAGCATAATGAATAGAACCAAAATTGTAAATATGCAAGCGTAGTATATTTGTACTGAACAGCTCCAATTTTTATTAATGAAAAAACAGGAACTAGTTCACGTTTTTCACGCAATTTATTGACATTTCCATAATGTACTTGTGCAGTGTTGGGTAAGTTACTTTTAATAAATAAATACTAATTACAATTTTGTAATTCAATTACTTTTCTAGATACTGTGTCTGAAAAGTAACTTAGTAACTGAATAAGTAACCTAACTAATACTGTAAACGTATTTTAATTACAGTATTGTGTTGCTTTGTAATGTGTTTGACCCAACACTACTCGTGAATTAACAAAAAATGATAAATGTGTATTATTTTCATTTTATTTTACACATATCAATTTCACTTATATAAATATCTTGACGGTACAACACTTTTACGGGTTTAAGAGCAACTGTATAAGGGTAAACACAATTTTCTTTTCCTGAAAAGGTTCTTCTATAAGTAAATCCATATTTCATCATCATTAGGCCACATCCAATATGTTTAAATTTTCAGTTAAAAAGCAACTTGAAAATACCAAAACTAGATGCTGAGGAATTTACTAATTATAGACCAATGTCCAAAATCCATGTTTTTGTACCCATTGCTCCATTTCTGGGTCATGGGGAGCCAGTGTAGGTAATTGGCTCGGGGTCCCGTGGCTATTGATGATGTCACACTATTTGATTGGCTGTAAGTTGGTACGGTGACATGTAAGATAGTGATTGGTCCAGACAAATCATGTTGGCAGATGACGTTGTAATTCTAATCAAGAACTTTCCGTTTGTGAGAAACACGAACAACTTGTACATCGAAATTTCCCACTACATTGCACAAGGGACTTATTAAAGTCCCGCCCCCTTAGTTCTTTCAACATGTTTGACAAGGGACATATAACCTTTGCAATCAAATCTTAAATCTGATAAGGTTCTGTAGTTCCTGTCATTGTTTGAATACAGGGAGGAAAGTGAGGTGATGGCAATATGGCCACTAGGGACCATACTGAATTTGTTTTAACCCATCCAAGTGAAAGTGCACATACACACAGTGAAGTGAACACACACAAACCCAGAGCCCGGAGTGGGCAGCATAAGTGGGGGGGCAAGTGGGGTTCAGTGTCTTGCCCAAGGACACTTAGTTGCAGAACTAGCGGTAGGGGGATTCGAACCTGCAACCTCTCGGACACGGCTCCATGTCCCCGATCACTGCACAGCATAAATAAATGTTTACTATAGAGTCATACATTTACTCTGACTAAGGTCCGACTGGTTTAACCATGATCATTGGTCGCGGGACCTCGTGTCGATTTTACACCCGAGCTGTTTGGTACCTACACCGGATCTCAAGTGTCGAATGGATCCTTCCTGCTGTGAGGCACTGTGCTGCTCATGTAATCAACCATCTCAAAAATTCTTGAAAGAAACATTCTTAGCTCTGTGCTTTTCTGGATAAAATAAATAATAAAAAAAAGAAAACCAAGGGCTTATGTTACGGTATTGTTGGTTGATTCTGAGAATAGAAACTCCAACTTAAACTGGATTCCTCTCTTAAATTGATTATTAATGTATACATTGAACGTTTCATTAACATATGTGGATGAGGCTGAAATGGGTGCGTTAAACTTTAGACAAGTTTTTGTTCTTTTGCAAAATAATGGTCGTCATTACACAGATGAAGAGTGGAACACTTATCTCTGTTCATTCTTTGTTTACTCATTCACTTCAACGCTCACTCTCAGACATGGTATATTTCCCTTCAATGATCACGTATGATNAAAAAAAAAAACATTTGTCAGCGTTGTTGAAAATGTGTATCAATACGGTTAAAAAAACATTTGTACGTAAATGAACGTTAACTTTTTCAAGCCTGGTAACGTGAACGTTATTTGATATCTGGTAAAATAATCAGAATTCAAATATGACTTCTGGAGACTCACTGCTTTGCTCTTAACAAGTTTAGCCTTTGCTGTTTTCTTCGCATACGTACTTCTTTTCCTCACAGAACCGCTTTAACTGACAGCGGATACAGCAGCTTTCCTTACACGCTTCTTCGATTAATGGAGGTTGTCCGGAGAGATGACGACTCTCGAGTTATTCACGTCATAAACTTCCCGCGTGCTACAAAACGTCTCCGCCTCTTCCGTGACGTCTTCACGAATGGTGTCGCGAAATTAGATTGCTAGGAGCAAAACTCCACTAATTGTCACGTTCTACTTTTAAGAGCTTAATGTCACGTGATTTTAAATGTGAACGAGATCACGATCAAAACGAACATATCATATCACCAATGGTAAGACTAGTTATATCAACAATGACTTGATGAAAGTAAACTTAACAATTACATATTTTATCAATTCAGTTCAGATTTTAATCATTTTAGATTTGTATTTGTCCAGATTTTAATTGTTATGGGGGGAGTTGGCAGGGAAGGTGATGTTTTATGTGAACAAAATGATTGGAGGGGAAATGTGTGCGAGTTATGGTGAAGCCTTGTTTAACGGGAATATGAGTTGGTGTGTGATTTTACATCAGAAACACTTCAGCAGCTGTTTGACTGCTGTTCATTCAATCTGTTAAAATAATGGGCAACTCTTATTGAGTTTGGCTGCTTTGCTCTTCATTTTAGGCCTCTATTCATTTTCTTTTTGGGGCTTTTTCTGTTTTCTTCGAATCACAGACTATCTTCTGCGTCTCCGCACAGATCTTGCTCTGCGTCTCCTTCTGGTGGTTCTCCTAACAACACGTCTCCTTGCCACTCGCCTGGGCCTCCTTCTCCTCCTCCTCACGGTCCTCCTACGCCTAGAGGCCGCTCTCCTCACAGTTCTCCTGCGCCGAGTTCTTCTCCTCACAACCCTTCTCCTTCTCCTCCCTGTCCTTCTTCGCCTCACAGTTCTTCTCCTTCTCCTCACAGTTCTCCTCCTCCTCCTCACAGACCTTCTCCTGCTACTAGCCCTTCTCCTCACTCGTCTCCTTGCTCTATAAACCCTTCTCCTTCTCGTGGCTTTTCTCCTGTAGAGTCTGTACGCGCCACGGCGTTTCGTTCGCACCAGCGTCCCTTTGGACTCCAGACCCTTGATGGCGACCTTAATGCGGGAGTCATTCTTCACCCCCCCAGTGTAACCTCGAGCCACGAGCGCTTTCTTCAGGCCGGCGAACGTCAGACCGTCCTTCTCTCTAGACGCACTCATGGCATCAATGATGAGCTCACTGACGGTCGGGCCGGTCTTTCTGGCCCTGGACCTTGCTGCATAGGTCGAAATAATGGTTCCTTTTGGACTAAACATTGTCTTAAGATTTGAAATTAATGCTCTTGTTGCGCGGCGGAATTACTTATATAAACTCCATGAGAACCTGAGAGACTCAACTTACATTTTCCACTCTGTCATGTTTTTTCTTCATTATATTGTACTAAAGTGTAAACAAGTTGAAACTGCAGTTGGACATAAACATGTAGTTTACATCTGAATCACTTGTGAAACAAACGTTTGTTTTTCCTCAGTCACACAGAAAAACCAATCAATGAAAAGCGAATGCATGAAAATGAAGTTTGCAATTATTTTAAACTAAACAGGATTTTTTTT
>SOMO01000011.1:101600-119863 GCA_028128575.1 Paedocypris carbunculus | reverse complement strand
AATGTCTTTCTTTTTGCTCTCTTTTTCCTATCAGGGTCTAATCTAAGAGAAAGAATGTTGTATGTATTTCAAGGAAAAAGAAAACTTTCAAACAAAAGCAACATGATTTTATAATTCCATTTTTCAGAATGACCAAACTCTTTAAGAGTAAAAACATTCACAATTAATTGTGGTTTGTACTGAAGAGGAAAACAAATGAGATGCACATGTTGCATACGCATTTCTGTCAATTATCTAATACTGCAGTTCCCTTTTGTCATGATGAGGGAGAGAGCAGACAATGCTGACTTACAGAAATCAGGTTTATTCAAAACAAACTCAAGAAAATATACTCGGGGGGAGTATGGAAACTTCAAAATCAGAACAAAGAGGAGAACAGAAACTCTGACGCAAACACAAACCTTCGCTGTAGTCACAATATTCATTGTTATTATAGCCATAGTCTAAATACCCACGAGCATTCACATAAGACAACAATCTTTTTCTTTTCCCTCTTCACAAAGTCACTTAGAGAGCGTCTATAACTGGGAAAGGCGCTTTATAAATAATCTGAACTTGAATTTAAAACTGAACAATATTGACCGATGACCCGTTAGCCACACCTGTCATGGAGCATAATGTGCTGCAAATCTCTAATCAGTCACTTGATTCAGCTCGCATGGAATGGGCAAATGTTTAGTTTTGGAAACATTGAAAACATTTTATTTTGGGCTCTATACCTATTCTTGTACCAAACTATTTCAAAGCGCCTTATATGGCGGCTTAAGGCATATTAGGCTCAATGCTGCCCACTGCTCCGGGTTTGTATGTGTTCATTTCACTGTGTATGTGTGCCTTTAATGGATGGTTAAATACAACAAATATTGACCAACTCTCTCACTTACATAGAATTGGAAGTATTTTGACCAGTTTTGTCATATTACGTCTGACTTTTATTAACAATTTATTGATCGGAATGTAAAAGTATTCAGTCAAAGAACAATGACTCTGGAACTGCCATTTGGCCATTTGGCCCGGCGCTTGGGGTCGGGCGGCTAAAAGTGTTGAGCTTTGACCTGAATCGGCTTTTCACTCCAATCATCGCTCACTTTACTTTATTTATGTAATAAATAAATTAGTGGCTCTTATTTATGTAATAAATAAATTAGTGGCTCCTTTCAGAGCCACTTCTAACACACTTGTGTTGCATTTAGGAAGTGATCATTACATGCAGTTCATTTATATTTTTTAATTATAGCATTATTACATATGTAGTAAAAAGTAAAAATAGTTCTGAACTTTGTGCTGAGATTTATTTCCGCAGAGATTTATTTGCTCTGAGATGTACGTATTGACTAGAAATGTACAAAAAACATCTTCATGCATGTGCAAATAATATAGCAAATTAGTGAAAGGAGTGTTATTTCAAAACTATTTGTCAAAATGTGAGTAGTGTAGTCTATCTAGATTTAGGAGTCCTATTCCTGTGATGAGAAGGAAGCTTCGTGGCATCTTCTTTCTGCCTTTGCCAAATGTATATCTAAACCAGATGGATGGAGAAACAGAGCGAAATGTTTTATTATAGAGCGAATGCATGATTGCTGTAACGTTCGAGTTATTATTATAAGTCTATTCCACTTTCCTTGTTGCCATAGCGTCTCTGTTGACGCAGTCACGTGACACGCCATGACAAGCAGTCACATGACCCGCTGGGAATTATAACAATTATTTTCATTGTTTGTTTCAGGCAAAAGTGAAATCCGCAGGCTGGTGACCACCTGTAGAGATTTGGCAAGATTTATGATAATCTACTACTTTTTTGGCTTTTCTCTTATCAGGGGTCACCACAGTGAATCATCCTTTTCCACCTCATTCTACCCTGAGCATCTTCTCTGACGCCAGCCAACCTCGTGTCCTCTTTTACAACATTCATATATCTCCTCCGTGGTAGTCATCTTGCCCTCTTTCCTGGCAGCTCCATCTCGAACGTCTTTATATTCACTATCCCTCCTTTGCACATGTCCAAACCATTTAGTTTATTTGTCATTGTTTTTTTTTTAATTTAAAACAAAAAAGATTAATCATTGTAAATTATTGTGAAAGTAGGGAAGGTCTTTTTTCTCTGTTTGTGTGTGTGTGTGTGTGTGTGTGTCTGTGTCATTGCTTTCTGCTACGTGCATTTGGCTTAAAGTGTTATTCGCAATTGCACTTTTATTATTACAGTAAGTTGCTGTTTCCTTTTAATAAATTTTTTGTTGTCAAGTCCTGTCTGAAGATGGGTTTCCATGGTGTTCCTGTCATTCAAATGGTCAGAAATGTATCAAATTTAACCCAGCAACATATGCATTAAATATAAAATAATGTAAAATACACTTTTCATTTATTCCCTAATTTATTTGTGTAGATATTTTGAGCCCAAATGTTACCCTTTTACTTTGCGAAATAAGGCTGGGTTTAAATAATGTCAGACTCTTACATTAAAATTTTGTAAAATATATCAGATAAATATATGATATACATGCATGACATGACTTTAAGCTTTATGCCACATTTTTTCTAAAGTAGAGGATGTTTTTTTGTTTTGTTGATAATTATTCTAGCAAATCAAGCATCTTTCATCATAAGATGGTGAGATTTATTATATATTATATCTCATACTGATTAAATTGATGCTGTCTAGTAACCAAAATCAGCTCTGATTTAGTTCATAGTTAGATTTTTTTGTACAGATTTTAATAGTTTTGGGTTGTTTTTGATGGGGAACAAAGTTTTATATGAACAAAGGGATTGACGTGGGATTGTTATGGTGATGCTTCTTTTCGGAAATTTTGTTGTTTTATTTGGGTCGCAGTCTTCATCTTCTGCGTCTCCGCACATATCTTGCTCTGCGTCTCCTCCTTCTCCTAACAACACGTCTCCTTGCCACTCGCCTGGGCCTCCTTCTCCTCCTCCTCACGGTCCTCCTACGCCTAGAGGCCGCTCTCCTCACAGTTCTTCGCCGAGTTCTTCTCCTCACAACCCTCCTTCTCCTCCTCACAACCCTCCTTCTCCTCCTCCTTCTACCAACTGTTCTCCTCACTCGCCTCCTCACTTTCCTCCTTCTCGTGACCATCCTCCTGTTGAGTCTGAGTGTGCCAGAGCGTTTGGCCCGCAGCAGCGTCCCTCTGGACACCAGACCCTTGACAGCGACCTTGATGCGAGAGTTCCCCGCATCATATCCTCTGGCGGCGATCGCTTTCTGCAGGCGGGCGAACGACAAGCCTCTTTTCTCTCTAGACGCACTCATGACCATCACAATGAGCTCACGTGTAGTCGGCCCGGTCTTTCTGATCCTAGACCTCCTCCTGGACCTTACAGGAGCCATTGTAGATGTTAAATCAGTGCTCCCGTTGCACGCTGGAATTAGTCTTATGATGTTCATGAGAACCTGAGAGACTCAACCATCATTTTCCACTCAGCGTCGTGTTTTTTCCTCTTCTTTTTGCATCTACACTTAGGCTAACATATACATATTGTATAACATAATGCACTACAGTGTATTATTATTATTTTGTTCAATTAAATACATCTTTATACATCTTCTAGTAAAATCCTAGTAATAAGTAAATTATTTTGATACTCACAAAAAACACACAAAAAAAAAAAAACATAAAATCAACTTAGTTTGAGCAAACAACTTAGTATCAAAACATGGAAAATCGGTAACAGCTTTTGAAACCAGAAGCATGAACACGGGAGAATACTCAACCACGCAAACGTTAATGACTAAGTGAAAATTAACAAAAAACCAAAGAAGAGCAAAAATAATGTGGGCGCTGTCTCTCCTCTTACCGTAGACTGTGACTGAAATTCTCACAGTGCTCTCCTCTCAAGGGATGACACCTGGAATCTTACACTTAAATCAACAAAAGACAGAGCAGGAATGCTCAACCACCCGCAAAATAAACCATAACCATATAAAAATCAAGAGTGGATAGATTTTTTTTATTTTTGAGTGAGATTAGATCCACAATCCACGTGGATGGCGTCTCTAAAGTCACAACACATTTGAAAAAATTCGTACTTAATTGCACAAAGACATCCAAAGTGGATGACATTACAAATTACAAAAAATAGGTTTACAAAAGATTACAAAAACACTACATTTTATAATGGAACATATTAGCCAAGTGATAAGTGGCAGGTGAACAGAAGTTTTCACTGTTTTATCATGAAGACAAATATGAGCAAAAGAACGACGCTGAACGGAAAATTGTGGTTGAGTCTCTCAGGTTCTCATGAATTTTATAAGAGTAATTCCGAAACGCAATGGGAGCATGGTTTTAAATTGACAATGGCTTCAGTAAGAGGGTCCAGGGTCAGAAAAGCTGGCCCAACTGTCCGCGAGCTCGTCGTTATGGTCATGAGAGCGTCTAGAGACAAAGGAGGCTTGTCACTCGCCGGCATGAAGAAAGCGATCAATGCCAGAGGATACAATGCGGGGAACTCCCGCATCAAGGTCGCCATCAAGGGTCTGGAGTCCAAAGGGACGCTGGTGCGAACGAAACGCCGTGGCGCGTACAGACTCTACAGGAGAAAAGCCACGAGAAGGAGAAGGGTTTATAGAGCAAGGAGACGAGTGAGGAGAAGGGCTAGTAGCAGGAGAAGGTCTGTGAGGAGGAGGAGGAGAACTGTGAGGAGAAGGAGAAGAACAGTGAGGCGAAGAAGGACAGGGAGGAGAAGGAGAAGGGTTGTGAGGAGAAGAACTCGGCGCAGGAGAACTGTGAGGAGAGCGGCCTCTAGGCGTAGGAGGACCGTGAGGAGGAGGAGAAGGAGGCCCAGGCGTGTGGCAAGGAGACGTGTTGTTAGGAGAACCACCAGGAGGAGACGCAGAGCAAGATCTGTGCGGAGACGCAGAAGATGAAGAAATCTGCAATCCAAAGAAAACAGCAAAAAGCCAGAAGAAGAATGTTTTGAAGTATTAATGTATCAAGAACAAAGCAGACAAACCCAACCAGAGTTGCCCATTATTTTAGCAGATTGAATGAACAGCAGTCAAACAGCGACCGAAGTGTTTCTTGCGTAAAATTACCCGTCAACGCATATTCTCGTTAAACAAACTGGGCTTGAAAATAACTTTTCCTTTGTTCTTGCTTTTTTTCTTTTATTATACATTTGCTTCTAAACATTTTTTTTCCAAATGTGTTTTAGGCAAATAAAAATAATGCAATTTGATTAGTTGATTGTGTTGTTTTAATACATTGTTTAAAATCCGTTTAATCAATAAAACATTTGCTGTTTTATTTAAACATTGTTGACATTAAGTTGTGCTTTTATATAAACACGTTTGACAAAGAACACGACCCCCTTGACAATGTGATGTCACATCATGATGTCATTGAAGGGGCAGAGACAAGTTTGTCTGGTAATTTCGAAGTGACATTGAGACAGAAACTTTTCTGAACGTACAGACGGTTTGAAACAAATTTGAATGACATATCCCACTCTATTGAACATAACTAGATCTCAATTTCAATGAAGTATGGTAGTTACTCAGATTTGGTAGTTATGCCCGAAAAAGCAAGTCGCAGCAATTGCAGAAACAGGGAGCATGCTTAACTCCACTAGGGATAAAGAGGAAGAAATGGAAGAAATACTCAGAGGAGCTTCTTAACCTTTCCGACATTGGTTTTGGAAAGAAGGCAGTTCCCCTAACCAAAGACGGGGATGTCACTCAAGATACCACCTCAGTGGAAAGTGGAAGTGCTAAGTCTGCTTTGACTGACACGCCTCTGCAAAATTGCTTGAAGGTCAGTGGAATAGCAAAATGGAGTGATCACATATATTCCTTTTAGCTAGTTTATTTGATCGATCTTGAGTATCCATATGTGCTTCATATAAAAAACATACATCTTAACATGTAAGAAACATTAAATTCTCATATCAATGCAATTTCTGTTAACAGATGAGGTTTAAAAACTAGTTTAAAAAATGTTCAAAACATGTTACACACTATTCTGTTGTTCTGGAAAAGTGGTCTCAGAGGGGTTCAGCAGTCGTGGAGATAAGATCCTTTGGCAGGTTATCTCTGGCTTCCTGCATTCGTTTGCGTGCTCTCTGAAACGCTTCTGCAAGTACAGAGGTAAATAAAATAAGACAGGCAGGTCTTCATGCAATAACAACCACAAGGCAACTAGATGTTTGCAATAAAAAGTGGCTTGTTTCCATGGTCAAGGATTTCATGAGAAATTATTATTTTAAGTCAGGAATTCGGCAAAAACTTCACGTGTCAATTTTAAGGTGTTGTTTATCGATGCTTTCAGCTACAATGTGATTATACTGTCTTTACAAATTGTTATATAAATTACAGAAAACATTTCAAGTATCTTGTATTCAAATGTAAATTGCACTTTATCAATAGTTTTTTTTTTTATCTGTTCAAGGAATGTCTTCCCGAGTGTTTGATTGTTTGATTTGATTTAGACTAAAGTTATCTTTAAACACTCTGCAGGAACTTTGGTGATATATGAAAAATTGATGAACAAAATTGGAACTGATATCAGGTATGTTGGCCAATCTCTGATCTTCAGAAATGTGCTTCATTAAGGCAGATTGGATACTTGAATCAGACCTTTGGCTACACTGTGACACAGTGAGTAGGGTAAGAGTTAGACTCATGGGGTGTTTGAGACAGACCGGGGCCTTTCTATGAGGAGCTTGTATGTTTTCTACTTGCTTGCGTGGGTTTCCTCAGGGTCTCCAGTTTTCTCCCACAATGCAAAAACATACGTGAATTGGGCCATGGGTGTATGGTGGAGATGTGTGTGGTGCTATTGTGCCTAGCAATTGATCCGTGCATGTGTGCAATCTGTAGACTTCTGTAAGGCGACCTTGAGGGTCTCGAAATGAGGCAAATAAATTTATTCCATTATTATTATAATTATTATCAGACATTGCTTCTAGTAATACCACTTAGTGGTATATGCACATTTATATAAAAAAAATACATAATGCAGATTATTTCTAAAGCTTCTTTAATGTACATCTATGAATGCCTTACCTAGTACATTGTAGACGGAGCCCTGCTTGCTGTGGGTGCCCAGTCGGTCTAGAACCCCCTGCCGTCGTCTCTTCAGAGTGCTGCCGTCAACAAAAGCCCTGAATAAACCAGATTTTGCAATCTCATAACTGCAACAACCCCGTAGCCTTTGACTGAATGCAAACCTTGCATGCTGGATGCAGTTTAGAGTAAATGTCACACTCCCGGTGGTATGAGTGCGGAAGCCGAGGCGACTTAACTTCTCTCCCTAAAATCACAACATTGCACACAACTTCAAACGTGACAATTCTATCTACCATAGTGCTATAAATTACTTTCACACTGACCTTAAAAGTACCAGGTACTTTGACATAAGTGATGTCCTCAAGTTCTGGTGCCCCGCCAATGAAGAAGCGCCTGAGTTCGGCGGTCCGGCTGGAATGGAGGGGTCTCCACGTGTGACATGTCATTTTGTGGCAGCCTGAGACCATCAAACAATAACATGGTAATCGTACGGTTAATTGAATTGAATTTAATTGAAAGTCATTTATTCGTCCCCACAATGGGGAATTGTCAACGTTGCAGCAGCAGTACAATTTACCGGAAAAGGTTACAATAAGAAACATCAAGTATAATTATATATAAATACGGCTTAAAGTAAAATATAACAAAATATATGAAATGTAACATATTTACACACATGTATTGCACAGGTATTGCACATGCACCAGATACATATTGCACAATCACACACAGTCAGGGAGTTATTGCACGGGATACAGTTAAGAATGGTTCACTGGGAGCAGCTCAGGTTAGAGTCTCACAGCAGCAGGTAGAAACCGTGTCGCTCCTTCGGGCATTTAGACTAATGGAGTTCTGCTGCAACTCTCCAGCAGTTGTCTTGCAGGGTCTGCTGGACCGAGGCTTGTCAAAAACGTCTCTAGTCTCTTCAAATCTGTTTTTTTTTTATTGTCTGCATCTGATGCTGAGACACACTGAATGTGTCTGCCACATCGGCAGTGGATCTGATCTTCAGCCTCTTCATAATCAAAACTTTAGTCAGGCATGTTTGCAGGTCTTGTTGCAGTTGATGTGATGGTCTAGTTAACTGGGGTTCTTTTTATACTCACCTAAAACCTAATTAATTTATTATTAGTCACAAGGGAAGCTTATATTACGGCGACAACATGCGTCGTTGCAAAAATTGACTGAATGAGCTTTACTGACAACTTTATCGTTTTGTTTTGCACCGAAACATTGTTACAAAAATTGCTGGGATTAAATGAAAATTTTGTAATATAAAAATGAAACACTGCATATCTCAGGGACACTTCCGGCCAATTTGTACACAAGCGACAAGACTTTTGTCAAGGACTGTATTCATGTGCGTGTGTATACACTGTATATAAAGACACTATATTCGAAACTTTGAGGTATAAAGTATACACTTCAACGTTGCACTCAACTTACAACTGCATTAATAACCAGGGACTGGTTATTTAACATTAAACGAATTATTAATAATTAATAACAATAATTCAGTTATTTTTAAATATAAAACATGAATGGAATGTTTGACACAGACTCTTAACTCAATGTAAGCTGGAAACATATTAAATGTTAAGTATTAAATATAGGCTCTCCATGCTAGTTTTTAAATCACACAGAAACCTTTTTGCCCATTTACAAAACCATCTGATGGTTTCATGATTGAAAAAGCTGTAAAAATCATTCCAAGAAACACATTTCAAACCCAACAGTGATACCTGGTGTTGACGGAAGGACAAGGTACCCGTAACCTTCGGTTCTGTAGCGCTGCCAGAAGTCCAGCGAGAGAACTTTGAAATACAGCACTGGCCACTGGGGCAAGGACTCTGTCGAAAACACATCTTTACAGCATATCTTTACACCTTAACTACTGGTGCGTCCCAGATCTCACCATCAGACTCGTCTTCTTTATGAAAGAAGACCTCAAAGGAGAAAGGATAGCAAAAGGCTGCAACGTCTTCCTGTGAAAGGAGCTGATTACTACCGGACACCAGCGTTGGGCTGAGCAGGATTCTGTCATACCTTTCCTCGACTGCGAGTGCGACACATCTGAGTCACGCCGGACAGAGACTGCAAGGGAAGACCGGACCAGCCTACAAAACATCTCAGTCAGCTCAGGCCTGTCTGGAAATGCTATTTACATTATACTAGCATTTATTAAAATATATATTCTTTTATTATATGCGTGTGTGTGTGTGTGTGTGTTTGAGTTCAGATGTGAGTTTGTGTGAGTGCAATTGAGTACACGTGTGTCTCTAAATGTGTGTATAGTCGCTAAGAGTGTGTATGTACACGTTTAAGAGTTTCTGTATTTGATTGTGTGTGAGAGTGTGTGGTTTTTTTATTGTGTGAGAGTGTGCGTACGATATGTAAATGAGTGTGTTTGTCTAAGAGAGTGTATGTGTGTCCACATGTGATTGTTTATATGTTTTTTGAATGTGGGAGAGTGTGTTTGTAAATGTGTGTGTGTATGGTCTCTAAGAAAGTACATGTTCTAATATGTGCGTACACTCACTGTTTGGTAAATCCAGGAAAAAGTGGACAAAAAGATTATCATATTCAAACCCTTGAGCAGAAACTGACAAAAACATGAATTTTAGTTAGACAATTACAATATGGAAAATATACAATTAAATAAATTCAACCGTTTAAGTTAGTAAAGTTTAAATGAGTTCAATTACTAGTAGCCACTTACCAATCTCTCCATTCACAACCAGGCGGAGTATTCCTGCAGGTGGCTGAAGGGTTCAGAGCGATAATGTTCAAATCATAATTCGAATTATTACTTTAATGTGAGAATTAAAAAAAAAAGCTTTTACCATCTCAAAGTCCTGGCCAACCAGGCTGTTCAGATAATCTCTGTGGTGTGAGTACAGCTACAAGAAAAATCAAACGTGATATCCTTAGAGAACATAAATATACTGCTCAACAATTCTTAAATGCACACATAGAAAGAAAGGAGAAACAGACGCAGGCCCTCGCTGTCACTTTTGCTCTCTCTCTCAGCTCACATTGTTTACCTTTAAAATACCTTTGCTTAAGAGAAATATTTGTATAGATCTATCCATCTATCTATCCATCCATCCACTGGTGACATACGTCTCTGTACATGCGCTCTTCTTTCTCTTTGTCCTCAGGCTGAATCCCCGGCGAGATGTTCTCGATGTACAGTCTCCATAACTCCTTCTCGCCCTCCGTCTCCAGTCTGGGGAACCGAAACCATGTCAGAGAGAACTCATACTGAAGCAAAGCTCTAGAGAAATATTGGACACTTGCCTATAAGCTCCTCGGTTGTAGTTAAAGTCCGGCTTCATCGTGATTATGCCGTTGGCGTTTGCTTTTAAAATACACAAAACATGTGCATTTTCCTTCAGTCCCAGCCTGTAAAAAGTCAGATATAATTATAGTCGATTATAATTTGAGTAATGAGTTTAGCATTAGCCCATTTTCAACGCTGCTTTTCTTTTTCTGGGTCACATGGAGCTGGAGCCAATCCCAGCAATTCTGAGCCTGAGGGTGGGACTCGACCCCTGGATTAATGGCCAGCCAATCAGGAGAGTGCAGGAGAAACACACACAATGAACAATTTCCCCAACTTCAATTCTCCTACATGTTTTTGGACTGTGCGATGAAACAGGAGCCCCTGAGGAAACCCATGCAAGCACGAGGAAAACATGCAAACTCCACACAGAAAGAGTTTGGCATAGTAACCCCTCGTTTATCGCGGTAGATATGTTTCAAGCCCGACTGCGATAGGTGAATTTCCGCGAAGTGGAGGAACAACATTTACATATTTATTTAACACTTATTCAGACTTTTAAAACACTTTTTTCAAGTAGTATTCTTTATTAAAGTAATGGTAACAAACATCTCCCCGCCGCACGCGTCGTCCCCGCAGAGATATTAATTTTCAAAGGGTGTGAACGAAGAATCGGGCAGGAGTGTGCGTACAGACACAGGCGGCGTTTTCCCCAGCTGGTCGAACCGCGAAGTAGCGAGGGATTACTGTATATAATAAACACAACTTACTTCCCGGGAGGTCCAAGATCTCCCATGATGTACATGGTCTGCAATGGTGCGTTGATGTTGTGACTGTTCTTTATAAAATCCTCAGAAGGTTCCCATGTTATCAATCGAGATTTAGGGACACTGGACTCTCTGTTAAACACAGAACACAATAATCTTGACCTCCAAAGCAGGAGGATTCTTGATCTTTCTTACCCATGACCCATCTCTGATCTCCTGTGTCTGATATTGGCCATGCGTTCTTCTAAAAGCGTTGGTGTGGAGCGTGCTGGGGTCAGAAGACTCTGAGCTTGCTGTCAGCAAAATGAGAAATGTATAATATTAAAATAGGTAAATAAACACAAACACACGTCTTAAAACACACACACACACACACACACACACACACACGTAAGTAAAAATAATTTTGACTGTATTATATAATGAAAAAAAGAAAACATAACTTTTATTGAATTTTTTTGTGTAAAGTGCCTAAATAACATAAATAAATGTTATAGTTTATTAATATACATAAATAAATGAAAATATTCTTGCTTTGTAAAAAAGTCTCTCGCTTTGTTTTAATAATGATGTATGAAAAGTAAAAGCAACGAACCTCTTCATATTTGACAAAGTGATCAAAATCTGTGTAGGTGAAAATTCGCTGGTTTTGTCGTCTTCTAGATCTTTCCATAGCAGTGATGTCAGTGTGATACTGCTGCTCCAGTGGCGTTAAACAGTTTGACTTGGTTTGGTAAAGATCCACTTCATACTACAAAATCAGAATTAACCATGAACACAATCAGTTCCTCCAAGAATACTTTTTGTGGTTTTTCTGGATAAAAAAGTGAAACTTTTCTGGTGGTTAAAATCCAGAAATATGCATCAATGTTGCTATTTTTTCATATTGTTACGTGCACAATGTATGTAGATAACACAAATCCCAAATAGTTGTTCCATTGGTGGAAATCTTTATTTTAAACAGAACTTCAAAACTCGAGTTTAATCCTGAATGAGGACTTCACACTTGTCTGTTATTTATCTTCAGAAATAGTTCCTGCAGAAATATTCTTGATCTTCATTTTAAGTTTAAGATTGACACAATTATTTTCTAGATCTGTCTCCTGCTGCTGTCCTTCCTTTAGTTTCACTGGTGCTTTCACGATCTGTCAGTCCACCGTACATTTCTGCTGTGATCCAGAACTTTATTGCATGGGCTACAAAATCTTTCAGTTAGTATTTCTGGGTTTTCTTGCCAGTTCTTACAGTTCTGTCCAAAGGCAGGTGAGATGGATTCGCCTTTACCATTTTTCTTTGCTCAGAATTACGTCACACAAGGACATCAGTCATCTAAATGGAAATATTGGAATGAAAGATGACTTGAATATATATGTGCAATTTCCTGCTTATTGCAATGTATTATGCCCAAAAAGCTGTATTTTATTGATTTGGCATTAAAGTGTGACTATGACACTCATCTGCTGTCGATCTAGTTACGTTCACGTCCAAAAAACCAACATTTGTACCTGACTAAAGAACTTCTCTTGCCAAGCAATCACCAGCTCCTCTTCATCAGTGGCTGCAGGAGCAAGAAAAGGAAGGCTCAATATAAGCAGCAAACATTTATTCTGGTGAATGAGTGAATCACAGCAGACGAACCAGAGTCTGACTGTGTCTGAGAGCTAAAGGTGTCAAGCTCGATGTCTCCTCGCTCCTGCTGAGAAAGCATCTGCTGGACATGACGCGCCAGAGCTGCTGTGGAGGTCACGCGCTGAATGCGGACTCTTAACACAAAACACGACACTTCATCACTCACTATATTATTGAGAACTTTACACACAACGACATCGTTAATAAAGAGAGGCATAAGTGTACAAAATAAATGTCTAACAGAAACGCCGATTGGATTGTACCGGCTACACGCTTTTTCTCTTTCTGCATTTTTAATTTATGTAAAACGACAAAATTAGCTTGAAGGAGACTTACCTAATCCGTAGGTTTTTAACGGCATCGCGAGAACGATAAACAGCCTCCCCAGTGTCAGTGCACCAGCCTTCGGCCATTTAAAAACCTCAATATTTATTTATTTTTTAATTATTCATGTAACAAGTCTGCACGGTCACGTAAACAATCTTTAACGTTACAGTACTGTTCAAACGCACGCGAGCGTTTTGGTAGTAAGCTGTTACGTCACATTCAGGCGTCACGTTGGCATAGTAACGTGAAAGGATTGAACCGGAAGTATTTTCGATGAACAACTACTACACGACTCAAATCAGCAGCACCACGTTTCATTCTCAGAACTCAAAGAAGCAGAAGACTCGTCTGAGCTACTGTTCGAGTAGTTCAAATGAAAATCGTATTATTTCAATATATTAATATTTCTAAAACCTAACCTTGCCACCAAATAATTGCAGCACTGTTAAGATGCAAAATTTTATACAGTGTTTTACCACAATAAAAACATTTAACGAAAGCGTTTTTCCATAATTGTTGCTATACAAAAAAAACATTTACTTGTTATTAATGTGATTTAATCTACTACTCTTTCCTTTTTAATCTTGTCGGCGCGATTTGATGACGTTAAAAGGTCAAAGTTGAGTTGTCGCGTGGGTCAGACATGGCCGCTAGTATATCGCAGCAGCTGGATGATTTATTAAATCCTTTGCCGAAATTCATAGATCCCGAGGACGATCCAGATGAAGGTACTAAACAACTTGTAAAATATGCATCTGTAACATGTTTTATTGTTTTTTGCTATTGCGACTGCTCTCGCATTATCAGCATCTGATTGCTGTTAAAAGTGAAAACTGTTATTAATAATAATAATCATAATAATCGTTATTAATACGCATTGTTCCGAGTTTTTATGAAGATAGTGAGTCGGTGTGTAAGTGGCAGAACAGTTAAACTACTTTAAGAAATTAGTCAACGTTTGAGATTTTTTTTTATTTTTAATAAAAGCTTTTTTTTTGTTTTATTTTTGTAAATGTTTTTCCGTGTCTTGTTTTCCTACATTGTTTATTTGTTTCATGTATATGTATTATACATGCTTGTTTTATTTTTTACTTAAGACACGAAAGCCAAAGTCATCGGGCAGTTTGATGAAGGCGACGATGATGATCATGACGAACTCAGTCAACTGCGGAAAAGAAGCCTTGTCAGTTTGGAGGAGAGTGACTGGAGGTATCGTGGAAAGCCAATGTCCAGAAAAGACTTGAAGAATGAGATTGATGGATCAGGTGAGGTCCACGTGCTCTAAAGTGTTTTATTTGATGTGTTATAAATGTTTGTTTGGTATTATTATTTGTACATTTGCAGCAGATGAAGACGATGCTTCGAATGAAGATGGAGAGGAAGATGAAGTGGGAATGTTGGACAAGGAAAGTCTTGTAGAGGAGTGTGATAGAAGTGATATTGCTGATGATGGTGAAGAGGACGAGGAGGATGGAAGCAACCAGTCACAGATGTCTCGTCTGGTCTCCAAAATCAAGGAAACTAATTTTCTGAAGCTATCTGAAGAAATGGAAGGTTTAGAAGATGATGATGATGATGATGATGATGATGATGATGATGATGATGATAATGATGTAGAAGAGCCCAGTGAAGAAGAGGAAGTAGACAGTGAGAACATCTCTGGCGAAGAAGAAGAACATTTAGATTCGGCCCTGAGAACTTTCTCTAAAGAAAAAGTGGATGAAGAAGTAGAAAAAGGAAAAGCTGTGAAGAACCAACTTGGTATGAAATTCTTCTTCATGAACAGTAAGGAAATGAGTGCTCATTTCATGCTGTTTAAATCCACAGGTCTTTGGGATCTTCTCCTCGAGCGGCGAATCAAACTTCAGAAAGCAGTGGTGACGGCCAATCAGCTTCCACAGCCGCAAACATTTGCAGATTTTAAGAGCAGAGGAGGAGAGGACTATGCTGAATCTTTGAAAAACAGTAGGTGGTCTGAGACTTTCCCAAAAAATTGACTTCCTACTTTGGATCTTGTCTGAAGATAAACAGCTGATTTTAAGATATTTCGATGTTTGATTACTCATGTCTGTCAGGGAAAACGTAGAACAAGAGCTGCGGCATTGAATTTTTTCTTTACCACTTACGCTTTTCTGTTTTGTTGCGGTTTGCAGATTAACAGGGATAATGGTAATCTCATTGTGCTTTTTCAAAGCCTCAGAGATCTCATGTGCCTTTGTGTGCAGGTCACAAAGCCCTGAAGGCTCTGCAGAGGTCTCTTCTGGAGCTCCAGGATCTACTGCTCTTCCAGAACCCTGAAACTAGGCCTATCAGTCAAGGCCACACCTGGGGAGACCAGAGGTAATGTGTCTGCCTACAATAATCTCAATAGGACTGTAATAATCCAGTGTAAAACGGTAGTTACAATTCTGTCTAAAATGTTATAAATTCAAATCTTCCATGAACAATATTTATTTTGTGTAATATAGTAACATAAACGGGATTCTGTCGTCATTTAGTTTAACCAGTTGAGTCATGCTCCGCCTTCTTTCAGCCAAGTCAATTTGAATATTTGTTCACCACTGCATTCTAGCTCAGTCAATTTGCATAATTGTGCTCCGCCTTCTTCTAGCTTAGTCTGTTTGGAAAACTGTGCTCCGCTGTGGACTAGTCAAAATTCCTGTAGCTCAGTCGATAGAACTTTTCATTTGAATGGATCCAATTAGCGTCTGATGCCAAATACATGGTTCATCTATTAACAACTTCCCAATAACGTTCTTTCAGCATCATCGAAGACGACGAGGAAATACACAGTGATGACGACATGGAAAATGAGGATGGTGAACGAAACCTACAGGGAGCCAATCAGAACAAACCTTGTAAAAGAAAAATGGCACCAGGGGAGTATCCAGATTTCATGGCCAAACGTTATGCTGATTTCCTCCCTTATCGTGACTCTACGCTGCAAAAATGGTACGACAAGACGCAGCTCACTTCGGGCAAGAACAACAAGGTAGCGCCAACAATTCTCCATCTACCACTGTTTTATCCCGTTTGTTTACTCATTCCTCTTCTTATTCAACTTATCGTGCTCCGCCTTTCTCTCGAATATGCCTTTCTGATACGGCTAATCATGCTCCACCTTCCACTCGAAATCAATTTGTTTACTCATGCTCCGCCTTTTTTAATAATCATGCTCAGCCTTCCACTATTTTAATCAGTTTGTTTACTCATGCTTCGTCTTATTCGAGTAATCATGCTCCGCCTTCCATATTCCCAATCAGTTTGATTACTTTTACCCCGTATTGTTCAACTAATAAACATGCTCCGCCTTTCACTATCCCAGTCAGTTTGCTTACCAAATGCTCCGCCTTCCATTTATACAAAATAATTAATTAGAATTTTTTTCTAGCAGTTTCAGTCAGGTTGTTTGTACTCAATACTGAAAGACGCGTGTCATGTGAAGTGTGCGATCACTGCGTCTCCTCACACAGGGTTTCGGAGCGTTCGACAGGAACATCTTAACTCAGGTGGCTCAGGTGCTGACAGACAAGGACCGGCTGGTGAGACGCACACAGACGCGCCGGTCTGACTACAGAGTGCTGGGAAAAGCAGACGCCATCATCCCTGAAACCACCGCTGACATCACAGAGGGAGAGGTAAGACTTCAGTGAGTCAAGCTCATGATGCAACCATAGGTGGTTAAGCTTTAGTAGTAGAGATGAAATTGAATCCCGGGACTGGTAGATTCCACAACTGACATGTCATGAGTCGAGACACTGACCCACAATCTGTTGATTTTGTTAGTCGCCTTACATTTAATAGCAGCTGCCAAATATATAGAAACTTAATATTATGATTTTGCGACGTTGTCCAGGGCTTTTAAGGAATATCCTGGTGGTTTTTGGCAATATAGATTAAAAATGTGAAGGGGGGGGGATTATAAAAGCAACTTGTGTATACGTATATAAAAGCTGCATTATATACATATTGTCTGCAGTTAGTTACATATTTAACTAATTTAAAAAAAAAAATGATAAATAAGTGGTAATAAATGTTTTGTCTTATGTGAACTTATTATACAATTGTTTGATATGTTTTATTTTTATACAGATTGTTAAAAGTACAACTATTTTTGAAAAAAGATTGAAACAGTCCAGCAATACATTTTTTTATTATTACTATTACACGCATGTCCCAGTCAGTTTTTTAAAATCAATTTATCATGACAAACTTGATCATTTCTAAAACGTACGTGATGATCCTAAAATCCTTTTTGAGATTATTTGGCTATATTTGAGATTAATATAGCTGGTCGTTGGAGTGATTTAGTGCAGTGAAATCCAGTTCATTCATCTACATATGGAGAAGTGACTGAAGTGAAGGCGAAGTGGCGAATACGTTGTGGTATGATGGTGCGTAATGTGACACGTGTCACTTCAGGCTGCAGATTCGACCGTGAGAGGAAACGTGCACCTCAAGACTCAAGACGAGGAGATTTTTGACGATGATGACTTTTATCACCAGGTAAGAAGGCGGAGTCTGTGAATCGTTGATGACATCACAGAGACCGTGAACATGACATCACACTCTTTTCTGACATTCCTTGTTTGCAGCTTCTCCGTGAGCTCATCGAGCGCAAGACCAGTGCGACAGACCCCAACGATCAAGTGGCCATGGGCCGGTGAGTGTGCGCTCACACTCGCGTCCGCTCCTCTTTGTTCTAATCCCATCTGTCGTTCCACAGACAGTGGCTTGCCATTCAGAAACTGAGAAGGAAAATTAAGAAGAAGGTGGACACCAAGGCCAGCAAAGGCAGAAAGATCCGGTAAGATCCTTTAAAAATTACTCGAAGATGCAGCAATCACATGTACATTGATGCAAATGTTAGAAAGAGGGTGACACCATGTGGAGAAAGGAGGAATTGCATTTTAAAGTTCGACGATTTCATTGATGGCGATGAAAAGCGCACGTGCAGCTAGCTATGATTAGCAGACACATGGCTACACCACTGTTAGTCTTTATTCTACTCAAATAACAGACCCTGATAAAGCTGCTTTTCCTAGTATGTTTATTGCTTTTGTTTTGCACAACACTGATTGATTTCAGTGTTTTTCCTCAAGGACTTGGCTATGGTTTTGTATTTATCGTACAGCGTTCTATAGCAGTAGTTCTGTACAAGTTTATTACAACATTTTAATGTAAATTGAAGACAGAAAAAGGATAAACCTTTTATATTTATAAAAAGTGTGTGTGT
>SOMO01000011.1:21764-35422 GCA_028128575.1 Paedocypris carbunculus | reverse complement strand
TTTTTTGTGATTCTGAAGCTCCGCCTTCTCTCACTGTTACCCACAATACAACGGCGTGTTTCTCAGAGCTGATTCTCTGAATAAAGTTTGTGATGCTCCTTCTGATGTGTGTGTGTGTGGTTTGCTCTGAGGTCAGAGGTCATCTGAAAGAGACACTTCCTGTGAACTGATCCGTAAAGCTGTAGCAGTGTGTGTCGGTAATGTGTGTGTGTGTGTCAATAATTTGTGTAATCATCAGTGACGAGAGTGTGGGTCTGTTATGCACATATCACTAATGAAAGTGTGCGTGTGTGTTAGTGATGAGTGTTGTCAGTGACAAAAGTGTGTGTATATGGGTGTTCTTCAGTGATGAGATGGAGTGTGTGTGTGTGTGTAGATNGTTAGTGATGAGTGTTGTCAGTGACAAAAGTGTGTGTATATGGGTGTTCTTCAGTGATGAGATGGAGTGTGTGTGTGTGTGTAGATGGGTGTTCTTCAGCGCAGCGCCTCTATGGGGCGTCTGAGGGACGTGTTGAGGAAGAGTAGTGAGCTGCTGGTGAAGAAGCTGCAAGGAAGCGNACTCTTTCTGTCTTTCACCACTTTCTGTCTCACTACACTCTATCTCACTCACAAACTTGAAACATACAAGCCCACAACATCCTCCACATAAACCAATCTTTCATCCTTCATTATTAAATCAGTTTGAGGCAAGAACAGATTTCCTCAGACCCCTTGGAATCCGCATTAAACCACATATAGAAAATCTTCTAGAAAACTGTTCTAACCCAAATCCTAATATTCTCAGACGCCATGTGGACTCTCGACAAGCTAAATATTAATTTAGATTTAAGCCGTATGAAAAAAATGTGAAACATTCCCTCACACATTTTGATGGCATAAGAGAACAATGTTTTGTACAAAAACAAATCTATACCAATAGATCAAAAAGCGAAGACCGTGTGTCTCTGCAGAAGTGATATGTCACTCATTTCACACTGGCGTTTGTATTTCAGACCAAAGCTCCAGCTTTACTGCTTGAGGGCAAGCAATACTATACATTGAAAAAGCTAAAGATCCAAACTTCATTATTTCTACAAACTCCAAGTCCAAATTGTGCCACCCAATACTAATAGGTGTTTTAGTCAAAGAAAACAAACTTCAAAAAAGGTCCAAACTGCAAGTCGCTTAAGTGCAAGATTCGTTTATCTGCACGTCAATCTTCGGTCCCGTTTTTAATCNCTCCTTGTTTCACACTCTTAATCACACTCTTTCTCCTTGTTTCACACTCTATATCACTGTTCATCACACTCCTTACACTTTTCACCACACTCTACACCAGTGATTCTTCACCATTGTTGGGCCCTGAGCACCACCTGGTGGGCCACAAGAAAAATGTCAGTTGTGTGGCTTTGGGCCGCAGAACCACAATGCAGCTCCCCACTACTAGGTGACAGAGTTGTTAGCATGTTCCAATAAGCAGCAGCAGAGTTTTGACTGGAAGATGGAAGACGTTCATTAAAAGAACAAATGAAGATGAAAGTTACTTACGACCTCTAANAGCTAATAATTAAATCTGAAATTGCTGCTTAAATCGACACAGGACGATGAAGATCATAAACATCATCAGCGTAATATATCGACGTTATTATCTTTAAAACGTATCATGTGACGACGGCTCCGAAGGGCAGCGCCAGTTTTCACATCCATAAATCAAAATGTGATTACTGAAATTAATTTCCAGAGTGGTGGCAGTAAATCACCGTGAACAATTACGACACCTTCATTAGAATGTCGGACTGCTGAAATTTGTCAGGATTAATGCGCAGATTCTTTGATGAAATGTCATCCGATGAGTGGAGAGAGGATGGCTGCGGGAAAAACAATAGCTAAAAATAAAAGAGGCGGCTGACGGACGGTCGACAAATGGAGACGGACGCTAATGACACATGTAACGACAGGGAGGAAGGCGTTTTTACTGCCTTGAATAATAATTGGCATACATGAGCGGCGGGAATTACACGAGGTTTTGTTCTAAACGCCTTTAACCTAAAATGCTAATATCACTTCTGATATCAGTCAGAGCTCGAGTAAAGACACCGTATGTTTTATTAAAACTAGCTTGCCTTCTTTTCCCCCCTTTACTTCACACCTGAGGTCTAGATCAGTGATTCTCAACCATTGTTGGGNAGCGCCACCTGGTGGGCCACAAGAAAAATGTCAGTTGTGTGGCTTTGGGCCGCAGAACCACAATGCAGCTCCCCACTACTAGGTGACAGAGTTGTTAGCATGTTCCAATAAGCAGCTGCAGACTTTTGACTGGAAGATGGAAGACGTTCATTAAAAGAACAAATGAAGATGAAAGTTACTTACGACCTCTAAACATTTATAATAATGGCAAAAATAGCAAATATAAGTTTCTATGAAATTCTTTGCATTTTTGTTTTGCAATTTTTGCGAAAATGCAGATAAAAGATCTGAAATGATGAAAAATGAAAACGTTTTCAGCAAATATGTGAAGATTACTAGCGAAACTGAAATATGAAGCACTTCATTAACGTTTGATATTATGGCCATTATTAGTGCAGCAGAGTCCAGTGTGTTGTGTGTGGCCGGAGCCTTTGACATTAAGGCGACATCTAGAAACCAAACATCCAAAACTCGTTGGAAAGCCATGGAGTGAATAAATGGGCTTTGTGTGCATTAACCTAAATTATGATTTGGATTGAAATAATGTTTGTTTTAATGGGCTGGGGACTTTGANTGTGTGTAGATGGGTGTTCTTCAGCGCAGCGCCTCTATGGGGCGTCTGAGGGACGTGTTGAGGAAGAGTAGTGAGCTGCTGGTGAAGAAGCTGCAAGGAAGCGGGTCGGAGCTCAGACCTGTGGATAACAGCCGGTAGCAGATCCGTCTCAGCACAACACACTCTTAATCACACTCTTTCTCCTTGTTTCACACTCTATATCACTGTTCATCACACTCCTTACACTTTTCACCACACTCTACACCAGTGATTCTTCACCATTGTTGGGCCCTGAGCACCACCTGGTGGGCCACAAGAAAAATGTCAGTTGTGTGGCTTTGGGCCGCAGAACCACAAGGCAGCTCCCCACTACTAGGTGACAGAGTTGTTAGCATGTTCCAATAAGCAGCTGCAGACTTTTGACTGGAAGATGGAAGACGTTCATTAAAAGAACAAATGAAGATGAAAGTTACTTACGACCTCTAAACATTTATAATAATGGCAAAAATAGCAAATATAAGTTTCTATGAAATTCTTTGCATTTTTGTTTTGCAATTTTTGCGAAAATGCAGATAAAAGATCTGAAATGATGAAAAATGAAAACGTTTTCAGCAAATATGTGAAGATTACTAGCGAAACTGAAATATGAAGCACTTCATTAACGTTTGATATTATGGCCATTATTAGTGCAGCAGAGTCCAGTGTGTTGTGTGTGGCCGGAGCCTTTGACATTAAGGCGACATCTAGAAACCAAACATCCAAAACTCGTTGGAAAGCCATGGAGTGAATAAATGGGCTTTGTGTGCATTAACCTAAATTATAATTTAGATTGAAATAATGTTTGTTTTAATGGGCTGGGGACTTTGATCTGGAGAGTTTGGGCCCTGAGATCAAAAAGGTTAAGAAATCCTGCTCTACACCACGCTCTTCATCTGACTCTTAACCACACTCTTCATCAGACTCAACCACACTCTTCATCTGACTCTTAACCACACTCTTCATCTGACTCTTAACCACACTCTTCATCTGACTCTTAACCACACTCTTCATCTGACTCTTAACCACACTCTTTATCTGACTCTTCATCACCTGTCTTTATCACAGTCTGCACCACGTCTTCGTTACACTCAATATATCAATATATGTACAATGTTTTTTTTTTTTTTATTGTATGTATAATTACATTTATTTCTCCTTTTATTGATAAAATAATATCTCATTTTGTGATGTGTGTGTGGCGACATTATCCCACGCCTCCTGCTGTGTGTGTGCAGGATGAAACGTGCCGCGTCTCTTAACTACCTGAACCGGACGAGCGAGGATCCGAGTCAGGTGAGCCAGAGACGCTCGGCCCATAAGTCATGAGCGACAGTTCTGTCTGTCTGACTGTCTGTCTGTCTCTCAGAGTCCGGGAGAGCGACGCTTCCGTGACACTCGAGGGTTGAGCTCCAGTAATGTGGATCTGTACAGTGGGAACTGAAGATTCTGCCAAACACTCCTCCAGCACTTTATACCTGCCTCACTTTCCCTTTCTCTCATCCTCTGTCTTTCTCTCTCTCTCTCTCTCGCTCACTTTCTTCCTCTTTCATTCCCTCAGTCTTTCTCCATCTCACTTTCTTTGGCTTCATGTCTCTGATTCACTTTTCCTGTCTGCATCTCTCTCTCTCTCTCATTCTCTCTGTCTCACTTTCTCTTTTAGCCTGTCTTTCTCCATCTGCCTGAAAATTACTTACTCTCACCGTGTCTTTCTCTTACTTTCTCTCTGTGTCATATTTCTTTATCTCTTTTTCACTCTGTCTCGACGTGTGGAATCAGCTCTGGAATCTAAACACCAAGAGACAAAGATATTGCAATGATTCTATACTTGATTTATTTACTGTAATGTCAGATTTTAACTCTGTAAGACAAATAAATTGTGCCATGATTCTTCTTGCGCGTCACACTGTTTTGATTTGACTCTGGATGAAAAATAAACTGTTGTTTTTTAACTCTGTTCTGTGTGTGGGTGCGCGTGTGAGATAGAGAGAGATCATATGTTGTATTAAATATGAACTCCAACTTCATATTTACAGTGTGTTGTTGAGTGTTTCTCGCGCGCGATCCGCGTGAATTGTGTTTCCACACACATCCAGCGGGAAGCAGCAGTGCGCGCGCGATTCCTCGCGAGTGAAACCGGAAGTCCCGGCGAGCCGAGGGGGAGAAGACGGCGCGAGCGGCGAGGAGCTGCTGGAGAAGAAGCGCGGACTCTTCCGTTCCTCGCTGGAGTTTAATGAGGAGATTCTCCGGCGATCCTCCCCCACGAACCAGCGCGCAGCCTCGAGCTAGTGGCTTCGTGGGTTCGTGTAACGCGATTTGTTTGTTCGGCATCGTGAGGGGGAAAAGTCGCCCGTTTCGGCGTAAAAGCTTCTTGCTCCCGTGGAAAACATGGACGGATCCGCGGGGACCGAGGACGCCAAGGGCCGGAGCCGCTGTGGAGCGTCGGGGCGGAGGAGGTCGGACGGTCTGCTGGCCTTCTTCTTCATCATCTGCTCCAGAGGTAACGGCGCGTCTGCTGCAGCGTTTTAACTCGATTAAACTCGCTGGCCCGAGCCGACCGCACTTCACCGACCGCGGGGTAGTTTTTCCTCCACCTGTGGGCTCACCAAGAGCGGCTCTTTGTTCGGTCTCCTGCGGCTGGAGGTGGTCGTCTGTCTGTCGGAGGAGCTTCCGCTGGAGCCCGTTTGTGTTCCAGAGAGTTTCGCTGTGTTCATCGGAATCTATCGATTAGTTGATGCAGTTCGTTAACTTCGGCTTTGCTCGAGAGAGNCATTCGATGTTCTTGACAAGCGACAACTCCAACTGAGGATTCTCTTACAATCTATGTGTGGCCCAAAGGCGGGGCTTATTGGAGACAGGAAGTGATGCGGTGTGTGTGTGTGTCAGTGTTGTGTGTTCAGGTCTCGGCGCTCCAGTTCGTCAAGGAGCCGCGCTCTCAGGACGCGCAGCAGGGCCGCGGGGTGATCCTGCGCTGTGAGGTCAGCGAGGTGGGCGGAGTCTCGTACTCCTGGACGCTGAACGCTCAAGCGGTGCTGGACTCGGAGCGGCGCTTTCAGGAGGGCAGCAACCTCAAGTTCACCGCGGTGGACCGGCACCAAGACGCCGGAGCCTTTCAGTGTGTGGCCTTCAGCAACCTGACGGGGGAGACCATCACCTCCACCAACGCCTCCATCAACATCAAGTGTGAGTCTCAGAGACTAATGCACACACACACACACACACACACACACACACACACTCTGTCTCTCTCTCTTTCTCACTCACTCTCTCACTGTGTGTCTCTCTCTTTTTTTCTCTTTCTCTGTCTCTTTCAGTCTTAATCTCATCACTATCTCTCTCTTTCTCACTCACTCTTTCTCTGTNTCTCTCTCTCTCTCTCTCTCTCTCTCTCTCTCAGGGCTGGAGACCGGTCCTGTCACCCTGTCTGAACCCGAGTCCGAGCTGCAGGTCCAGGACGCTCAGCAGGTTGTGCTGCAGTGTCAGATCGACGGACACCCTCGGTGAGTCCCCTCGATCGCCCCTCGCTCGCCCCTCTCTCCTCGCAGGTCTGATCTCCATGTGTCTGCAGACCCACCAGTAAATGGTTCAAAAACGGACTTCCGCTGGGAGGAAAGGACCGAACCCTGGCGCTCACCAGCCCCGGTCCAGAGGATTCTGGGACATATCACTGCTGCGCTCGCAACGCCGTGGGACACGTGTGCAGCAGCAAAAACGTCTCCCTCAGCATCATCGGTCAGACTCACCACACACACCTACAGGACACGTGAAGCTTTAGGAGACGATTAGATTTTTTGACATGATGCTCAATTGATACTTGTGGATGGATTGATAGACAGACAGACGGATGGATAGAGAAGACAGGATGGTTGGTTATACGGACTTATGGATGGATGGATGGATTGATTGATAGAGACGGTTCGAATATATGAATAGAGACTGTTGATAGATTTATGGATGGTTGGATGGATGAATAATGAGTTTGATACACAGATAAGTGGATGGTTAGACCAACATGGATAGATAGACCAATAGATATACATACTGATGAATGGAAGGACGGACATGGATAGATAGATATATGGATAAAGACAGTTTGATAGATAAAGATAGATGGATGGATGGATAGAGAGAGAGAGAGAGAGGTAAATAGAGAGATGGATGGATGATTTGACTGACAAGGATAGATGGATAGACAGATATACAGACAGACAATTGTCACAAAAATGAGAAAATGAAACTTCAGCAATCATAAAAGAATAAAATGTTTTCAATAAGCAATGAAAAAAGTTCAATTGAAAGCTATCCTTCAGACATTTTTAGGGTGTAGACAGCCGTCTGTTCCTGAAGGATGAGGTCCACCCTTTCAAAACCTTTATCTTCTATGTGTACTTTTTTTTTTTTTTTTTTGATTCTACGAAAGTCTATGTTTTCATGTCGTTGATGGCAAACTCTGAACTGCCATCTGAGTGTTGGAGAGGAAATTGAAAATCATCAGATCAGGCAATGTTTTTTCATATTCTAGTAAGATATTTTGTAGTTTTCTGATGGCAAACCCAAGAGATGGTTGTACTTGGAAATCCCACAAGATCATTTTCTGAAACCATCAACCATTGTTCAAAGACACTTACATCGCCTTTCTTCTCTGTTCTTTGTTTGAACTGCACAGACCGTGTCGACTATCACTATGTGCATTGAGTTTCTGCTCTGTGATTGGCTGATTAGTAATTTGTGTCATTGAGCCGAAGCAGAATATCGTTCCACACTGTGTATATCTGTGTATGGACTATATATCATTCTTCTGGGTTTGGCCGGCCATTGTGTTGCAGAAGAAGCTCATGTACGTTTTTGACCGTTTAATAGGAATTGTTTTCGTTTTTTTTTGTAATCAAAACTCTGAACTTATTTTGTGTGTGACTGACTCTCCTAAGATTCAGCGAACCCATACACAATTTTATCACGCACACAATCACAAACGTGTTTCTTAATCAATCACACATTTTCGCACATACAATAAAACTTTTTTACCGTTTGTGCCGCACAATATCACGGCAAACTCTAATAAATACTAAACCGTGTGTGTGTGTGTGATTGAGAGGGAGTTAGTGCAGCTGTTGCTCTGGTCATATAGTTGGTGATCCAGTGTCACCCGACACCTGCAGTTTTCCCATCAGCCACCTGTCTGTCTCACACAGCTGCTCTTCAGTGGAGTGTGATGTCATCTGCTTTCTCCAGTCTGAACACTGTGTGTGTGTGTGTGTGTGTGTGTGACTCTACAGACAAGACGGTCCCTCGCCTGCTCGTGGCTCCCGAGGATCAAGTGGTGCTTCGGAATGAGGAGGCAGCGTTTCACTGTCAGTTTCAGGCCACGCCCCCGCTGCCAGTGCATTGGCTGCACGAGTCGGACCCCGTGGTCAACCGGTCACGGTGAGACTGGCGTCTGATTGGTCCTCTGGCTTCCGCCGTCCCTCACCGGCGCTGTGTGTGTGTGTCCAGGGTCGTGTTGTACCAGAACGGGACCTTGCGCATCACGCAGNACCGGCGGTGTGTGTGTGTGTCCAGGGTCGTGTTGTACCAGAACGGGACCTTGCGCATCACGCAGGTGAAGCAGCGGAACACGGGTGTGTACAAGTGCGTGGTGCAGTACGGCGAGAACAAAGTGGCGCACGCTGAGGCCACGCTGAAGATCGCAGGTGACAAAGCGCACGGCTCGGGATGTGGGAAGTAGAGCTGCACGATTCTGGAGAAAATGAGAATCATGATTTTTTTGCTTAGAATAAGGATCACAGTTCTTTTCTCGATTCTTTCTGGATATTTTATCATTTTAAATATTCAACTCTGAAAATCAGGTTGTCAAACAGCAATGTAATAAAAATATTAATCATTTGCTTTAATTGTAAATAAATGGAATGAAAAATATAATGTAATGTAAAAGTAATGTTGAAAAGAAAAAAATCACCATTAAACGTAATAAAAATAAACATTTACACGATCATACAACAAACACTTCAGAATAAAATCCTTTTTCAGGAGGTAAAATGTCGGAGTTGATACTCTACCGTTAATCATTTATTCTCCCCGTTCATTTTTGGCATTTTTTTTTAAACTCGGCTGCTGCTCATCTCACATACATTAGTGCAGGTAATTAGCGCGCGTGATCGCAGCTGCGCAAAACCAAAGGTATCAGTTACGTGCGTCCCGCATCATCACGCCCACAAGAGGCGCCCCAAAATACGACAAAAGTAATGCAAGATCTTATTTCATTCATATTGTTTAAATGATCGATCAGAGAGTTATTATAGGCAGAATCGTATAAATGCTGGATTCAGATCGGGAAGAGGCAGAATCCAGATCGCGTTTTTTTTTTTTTTTTTTTACGATTAATCGTGCAGCTCTAGTGGGAAGTGGCGTCTGGATGACCTGCTTCACTTTCTCTGGTCTGTGCCGGCAGAGATCGAGGAGATGGCCACGCGGGCGTCCCACACCTTCTCGGTGAACGCCAGGGAGCGCGTGACCTGCGACTCTCCACGTGGCGTGCCGGAGCCGGAGGTGTGGTGGGAGCACCAGGGGGTCCGTGTGCCCTCTGAGGGGCGAGTCCTGCAGCGGGACAAGGTTCTGCTCTTCAATCCCACGCAGAGCTCCGACTCGGGCCTCTACACCTGTGTGGCGCAGAACCGCGCGGGACAGCGGCGTCAGGACGTGATGGTGACGGTGGCTAGTGAGTTGACTTGTGACGGGACGTCCTGTGCTGCAGAGCTGATGCTCAGACGAGTGTGTGTGTGTGTGTGCGTGTGTGCTACAGCCCCCCCAGAGTGGATTGTGAAGCCTCAAGACACGGAAATGGAAGAGGGGAAGCCAGGGTTCCTGCACTGCCACGCCCGCGCCAATCCTGAACCACAGGTCACATGGTTCCGCAAGGCTGTTCCCATCACTGAGGAGGTGACCCATCACTTGCTCACACACTTTCTTTCTGTCTCTCTCTCTACCCGTCTCTCTGTCTGTCTCTCTGTCTCACTCTCTGTTTGTCTATCTGTCTCTTTTTCTGGCTCCCTCTATATATATACACAGTGGTACCTCTCTTTACAAAATGAATTTGTTCCAACAACTGTTTTGTAAAATGTAAATTTTATAAAGTGGGCGGCAGTTTGCATGTAAATCTGATAATTCGTCCTGGAATTTTTTTTTGTAATATGATCAAATGATAACGCAAACTGTAATAAAAACATGTTACATCCGCCATCTTGAATCTCACGCTTATCTTGCAATATCTGTGATGTAGCTGGACCCAGATATCACCAGGGTGTTAGCCGAGCGTCTTACTCGGGTTGTACTTTTGTGTATAAACGTAATGAAACTGCACATACACTGTTCTGGAGATCTTTTCTCTGTAATGTTGTTAATAACACAAAATCACACGACATTTGAATGCACTTGTCCCAATTTTGAAATTTTTGTTAACAGAGTCATTTGTAAGTGGAGGTACCACTGCATTTTGTTCAGTGTGTTTAATCAGGACAGTGATCTGATTGGCTTATTTGGGCAGTAGTGTGGTCCAGTGGTAGGAGACATGAACTCGTCCATGAGGTTGCAGGTTCTAATCCCCATATGGCTGGTTCTGCAACTACATCCTTGTCCTTGGGCATGGCTCTAACCCCCACATCACCATCTCACTCTACTTTACTTTACTTCTCCATCAGAATCTCAATGCTTTCTCAAAGCCTCTCTCTCCTTCTCAATGATCTACTCTTGACCGGTGGACTGTGTTTCTCTCTCAGGGTTCTCGCTATAAACTCTTCTCCAATGGGACGCTGCGCTTGAACAGTGCGGAGGTGAATGACGGTCAGATGTACAGCTGCAGGACTGAAAGTCATGGCGGTTACCTCTTTGGACTCGCCCGGGTTTCCATACTGGGTAAGAAGAGAGTGTGTGTGTGTGTTAGAGCTGCACGTTTAATCGTTAAAAGATTGCGATCTCGATTCTGCCTCTTCACGATCTGCATTTATAATCTGCATTTATACGATTCTGCCTATTATAACTCTGGACATATTACTGTATTGTATATTTTTTCAACATTACTTTGACATTATATTATGATTTTCTATTTATTTCTATTTATTTCACATTTATTTATAATTAAAGCAATTAGTAATATGATTTATTATATTGCTGTTTGACAACATTTCCAAAGAATTGTGAAAAGAATCGTGATCTTTGTTCTAAGCAAAAAAAACAATTTAAGTGATAAGTGATTCTCATTTTATCCTAAATCGTGCAGCTCTAGTGTGTGTGTGTGTGTGTGTGTGCGCTCACTCACTCGCCGTGTGTTCCAGAGAAGCTGAAGTTCACGCCGATCCCGCAGCCGTCGCAGTGTCTGCAGCTGGAGAGAGAGAGCAGCGTCACGTGCCTCGCCCAGGGCCAGGAGACGCCCGTCCTGCGCTGGAGCAGAGCCGGTCAGACCCAAACCACACACCTCCGTGTCACAGAACCTCAGCTGAGGACGTGTGCCTGTGTGCAGACGGCTCGCTGTTGCCCTCTCACGTCAGTCAGAAGGCCGGAGTCCTCCACTTCCACTCGGTCGTGCGCACAGACGGAGGCAACTACACCTGCACGGCCTCCAACAGCGTCCAGGGCGAGATCCGGGCACACGTGCAGCTCACGGTCGGAGGTGAGCAGTGATGGGATTTATAACGCCGTTAGAAATAAGCGGCGTTACTTTTTTTTTACCAGTAGGGGTGGGACGAGACACTAGGTTCACGAGACGAGATTTAGATTTTTTTTTTAAATAAAATATAAGGAGAGCAATTTTATTCTCTTTTTTTCTCTCTCAGATTTATAAATAAAATCTGTATTTTATTTATACCTTAAACGTTCAAAACTGTTGATGCATTTCACTCTTTCTATTTTCATCAATTGCATGCAGTGATAACCAGATAACCAACATAATATTGATCATACAAAATATGATGCCATAAATTGCCAGACAAGTCATTTCACAAAACATTTAAATTGAAAAAAAAAAATCCATTAAGCGCAGACATTAAACACACTATTTATAGACAAAGACAAGTCTTTCAGTAATTTGCAAACTGGTGTGAACGTCATGATTAGATTAAATGTCAATCATTTACCACATGAAAGCGTTGTGTCTGGTCACATACAAGCGCTCATCCACACTCGCCGCTCTGTTACGTCGTCAGAATAATTAATGAGGGGGGCGGGGCTTTCCCTTTTCACATAATGGCAGGTTTGTGTGTCCCAGGCGGAGTTCATTATAATAATTATGTTTTTTCCTAATAAATTAGTCTTCTTTTATCTATTATTAACAGAACCAATGTCGCGTAAATGTAATAAAAACGTACAAGAAAGGAGCAAAATACATCGCAGGAGAGAGATCGCCGAATAAACAGATTCATGTGTGAACAAGAACATCTCTGGGGTCTCTTCACTGCTGACAACTTATATGTTGGCCAGTTGTAGTCCTAATACTATATATAGATATTAAAAGTTCTAAACCATCTATTGTGTTTTATTATTCATTATACTAATGATAATATTTACAATACTATTTTGAATTTGGTGTCTCTCACATTGTCCCACAACAATATTGAAATAGTGTAGATTAATGTTATTTTCAGCCAAGTTATTTAACAAATAAAAAAAAGAAAAAACATTTTCACAAAAAGCAACGCACTAGTTACTTTCCCTGATAATTAGTTACTATTATAATGATCTAACTCGATTACTATTTGTTAGAAGTAACTAGTAACTGTAACTAATTACTTTTTGAAAGTAACGTTCCCAACACTGAAGGTGAGTGGACCAGGAACAACAGGAAGTGCTTGGGCTCAACCCGCCGTGCGTGTTTCCACAGTTCACGTGGACTTCCAGAAGGCTCCGGAGCAGACCACCGTCTATCAGGGCAACACGGCCGTCTTCCACTGCCAGGCCACAGGTGACCCGCAGCCCTACGTCCAGTGGAAGCTGAAAGACAAGCTGCTCACCGGCGCCTCCAGCAGGTGCTTCCTCGCTCCACGCTTGTGGTGAGAAGGTCCGTGACCGAGCTGTGTGTGCACCCTCAGGTTTCAGAAGATGCCCAATGGCTCTCTGGTCATCAGTGATGTCACCAGTGAGGACACGGGGCTCTACACCTGCATCGCCGGCAACAGCTGCGACATCCGAGACGCCGCGGCACAGCTGTACGTCGTGGGTGAGTGTCGGGATCACACATCTGGATCACTCTTCTGTTCACTCCAGCCTCAGAAACCTGGGTGTCATATTTGACCTGTCGCTGGGTCATCATGCGAGACAGTTAGTCAAAACTGCTTTTACCACCTGAGAAACATTTATAAAGTAAGGAAAATGTTATCTGAGGCGGATGGAGCTGCACGATTAATCGTTAAAAGATGGCAATCTCGATTCCGCCTCTTCACAATCTATATACAGCATTTATACGATTCTGCCTATTGCTCTAGCGAAACTCAGCTAATCGATCCTTTAAATATTATAAATGAAAGATGATCTTGCATTACTTCTGCCGTATTTTGGGACGCCTCTCGTGGCCGTGATGACGCACATTACCTGCACTAGTGTATGCCAGTTGAGCAGCAGTCGAGTTTAAAAATAAATAAACTGTGTGAAGGAATGATTAAATACAACGGTAGAGTATCAACTCCGACATTTTATTACCTGAAAAAGGATTTTATTCTGAAATGTGTGTGTTTACACTCAGCAAACCACATACAGCAAACATCTACAGTTGAGGACACAATTATTAGCCCCCCTAAAATAATCATTGTTTAAGTATTTCAAAAGTGCTTTTAAACAGGGCTAATCATTTTGGTTCTCAACTGTACATAATACTGTACTTTGGAATGTTTATTTTTATTACTTTTAATGGTGATTTTTT
>SOMO01000011.1:9475-21754 GCA_028128575.1 Paedocypris carbunculus | reverse complement strand
ACAGCGTTTTTAGGTTCTGACTTTTTATGATTTTTTTTATTTTATTTTTACATACCGAAGTTTTATACTGTTGGGTTTTATCCTGACGATTTTATTGTCTTTTGTTTTTTTATCTGCGGATTGTAAAGCACTTTGTGATTTTATCTGCGAAAAGTGCTATATAAATAAATTGTACTTCCGTCTGCGCTGCGGTTCCTCAGAGAAGCCCGTGCACCAGCACGAGGACGAGGACAAGAGTCAGTTCAAGATGTTCCAGACCATCGCTCTGTCGGTGGCGGTGGCGGTGGCTTACATCATCGCTGTGCTGGGGCTGATGTTCTACTGCAAACAGAGACGCAAGAGCAAGCGCCTGCAGAAGGGCAACGGCGGAGACGAGCCGGAGATGGAGCGGCTCAACGGTCAGTGTTCAACTGTTGGTCGTTTTTTCCCGCTCTGTTTGTCTTCACTGCTTTTATTTTGCTGCAGGTGGCGCTGCTCAGCTGAACGGCCGCTCCAGCACCGAGCTGCGGGACGAGATGCCCCTGACGGAGATGCAGCCGGACGCAGACAGACCACTGCACTTCCCCCGGGCCCAGCTGCACGCCATCACCACGCTGGGTAACGCCACACACACACACACAATACCACACTAATACACACCGACTACACACACTCGTCTTCATCCGGCTACGCAAACACACACTCGTCATCATATACTCACACTACNGTGTGTGTGTGTGTGTGTGTGTGTGTGTGTGTGTGTGCTGGGCAGGCCGCGGGGCGTTTGGTGAGGTGTTCCTGGCTAAAGCGGCGGCGCAGGAGCAGGCGGAGGAGACGCTGGTGCTGGTGAAGAGTCTGCAGAGTCAGGACGAGGCGGCGCAGGCTCAGTTCCTCCGCGAGCTGGAGATGTTCCGCGGCCTGGATCACGCTCACGTGGTGAAGCTCCTGGGAGTCTGTCGAGAGGCCCAGCCGCACTACATCATCCTGGAGTACGTGGACCTGGTGAGTGACTCCGCCCACTAGGGCTGCACGATATATCGGGAAAATATCGGTAACGGTGTGCGATATCCATATTGTAGAGCAGGGGTGTCCAAACTTTTTGATTCGCGGGCCACATTGGGTTCTAACATTTGACAAAGGGGCCGGACCGGGCTCGGGGAAAAAAATACGCATTTTAGGATGTACATATACACATTTTTGTATATAATTTAGTATTTACCATTAAATAGTGTTCATTTCCATTTAAAAATGCATAAAAAAAAGAAAAACATATAATTCTAAAATGCAAATAAAGTGATTTAGCATTTTAACTGCTTTTTAAAATGTGTTCATAATGAAAGCAATACAAACCTTCATAATGGAACATTGAAAAAAAATATATGATTTTGATTTAATTTTTTACAAGCTCGGGTGGGCGTGGTGAAACAAATCGTATTCGTTCGAGATCANGGCGGGTTCTCCCCAGGGTTTTTTCCTCGTTAGAGACGTTTTTTACCTTGCCACTGTCGCATATGTGTTTGCTCACAGGTCTTTGTCATAGTGATAGTCATATTCATAGCCATATTTTTAAACACCAACTACTAATGAATAAAAAGCAACAATCCTCTTACATATTCACACGTGCGCTATGAGACAGTTAAAACTGTGAAAAGCGCCTTACAAATGCTCAGAACTTGAACTTTCTATATAGGAAAATGCAACATCGCCATCGCAATATTAAAACCGCAATATCGCGTACCTTCCCGTCTTCTTGCTCTTCCGCAGGGCGACCTCAAGCAGTTCCTGCGCATCTCCAAGAGCGGCGACGACAAGCTGAAAGCGCATCCCATCAGCACCCGCACTAAAGTGAGTGATGTGATTGGCCACCGGCGGTCACGTGACTGACTGGCCCCTCCCCCCTCCACACAGGTGTCCATCTGCGCTCAGGTGGCTCTGGGGATGCAGCATTTATCCGCTCAGCGCCTGGTGCACGGCGACCTGGCGGCCCGGAACTGTCTGATCAGCGGCCAGAGACACGTGAAGGTGTCGGCTCTCGGCCTCAGTGAGGACGTCTACAAGAGGTGTGTGTCTGTGTGTGTGTGTGTGTGTGTGTCTCCGACACTCACCTCTGTGTGTGTGTGTGTGTGTGCGCGCAGCGAGTACTTCCAGGCCGATCAGGGGCGGATTCCTCTCCGCTGGCTCCCAGCTGAGTCCGTGTTTGACGGGGACTTCTCCAGCCAATCAGACGCCTGGGCTTTTGGGGTGCTGATGTGGGAGGTGTTTAGTCTGGGCGAGCTGCCGTACCCCACCCTCACTGACGAGCAGGTTCTGGAGGGTGAGCAAACTCTCTCTCTCTCACACACACACACACACACACACACACACACACCATCACAGACACACCCAATCATACACACCTTCACACAAAACACCATCATACACACTCAAACATCCTAACACACACCACCATCACACACACACACACACACACCCTAACACACATCACCAAAATGCACACACACCAACACCATTATTATACACACACGAAACACTTACCATCGTCATACACACACACATGCTACACACACACCACCATTGTAAGTTCTATTGATATGTTGTGTGTCTGCTGCTGTTTATTGTCTATTATAAAAATTGTTTTTTTTTGTTTAGAATTGTTCTGAAATGTTAAATTGTTAACAGCAAAAGGCATATTGTCTTTAAAATAGCTATTGGTGCTTAGACGGCGTAAACCATTAAACACTCATCGCCATCATCCAACACACACACACACACACACACATACACTCATAAACTACACACCAATCTTCATGCAAACACCCTCATTCTACAGAACATTCACACAGTAACACACACGCACACACACTCATAAATCATATACAAACACACACATCAACAGCCCACACAGACTACACAAGCACATCATCACACACTCGCTCACTAGGTGCCGGGGTGAGCAAACTCCTCCCACAGTGAGGTCATGTGAGGTCATGACGCAGGTCTGTCTCTCTCTCTCTCTCTCAGGGCTGCGGGCAGGTAAGACGACTCTGTGTCCTCCAGAGAAGGTTCCGGTGAAGGTCAGCACCCTGATGGGCCGCTGCTGGACGTCCGGCCCCAAAGAGCGGCCCTCCTTCAGCGAGATCGTCCAGACGCTGACCGACTTGCCCACCGACACCAAAGTCTGAGGCCCGTCACCTTCTGGTGAACTTTGACCTCTGGCTCCGGACAATCGCGGCTGAGAGATGAGTGACTGTAAATTAATGTAATTATGTCGCACGGATTCATCAGGTCAACCCCCTTTTTAAGTGCCTAGAATATGAAGGAAATGTTTGCGGTTTGTTTTTTACCGGATGGTTTTTTTTTTATATAAATTGCTGTTAGGTTGTTTTTCTACACGGTGTGTTACTCTGACTTACTGAGTGTGTTTTATTCTGTGAGCTGCTGCTCGCTGCTGTATTCTACTTATCTGACAGTAACCCTGATTAAACTCGCCTGGTACTCACAGTAACGCTACGGCTTCTTGTCTTGTGTTTTTCTGAAACGTGTCACTTCCTGNCCAACCATCGAAATGACACTATCATGTTTTAGTTGCCACACGAATGCTTTTATTTCTGTTCAGTTCTGTTTTTAACTTGTGTTGCAAAAGAAGAGACTGGGTTATAATTTGTACAATTACACAATATAACGGTGTTCAACATATTCACTCTGTCTGACGACATCCCGAAAAGAACTTCTATGGCCTTCTATGCTAATTTAAGCATCTGCTAACCAATGACGCTTCGGTGTGAAGGTCCAGGGGCCAATCGCTCTGCTCTTCTTTTACGCGCCATATAAGGAGCGAGACGTCCAAAAAAGGACACGACCCGTCTCTATAAGGAGGACAGCAGACCCCCCGCGCGTGCACGCGCTCGCCAAGATGATTGACAGCTGTCAGCAGGCGCGAGGCGTTCGGAGCGTCTGCGGAAGTGCACGTGAGTGAGGAGTTTGGAGGAGCAGTTGAGCGGAGCTTCACGCGGACTTCCCTCGGTCCATCTCTCTCCTCAGCCCCGCGAGCAAGATGATTTCCAGTCAGAGCGGAGCGGCGGTGAGGAAGCGCTCGGGACACGGAGGGGAGCTTCGGGCCGGGTTCGTCCGCTCCACGTTCGGCCGGACGCCGGTGCTCATCCCGGGCGCGGGAGGATTCGAGTCCGACAGAGATGCGCCTCCGCCGGGATGCAGCACCTCCGACCTGGACTCGGACACGGGCGATGAGGACGAGAGCGCCGGCGGAATCAAGCGGGAGAGNACTAGTAATGTAATAGTAGGAATGAACGCTACGCTACATCATGATGAACGTAATGCTACACAGGGATAAACACTACGCTAAATAAAGAGGAACGCTGTGCAACACCAAAAATGTGAATAATTGCGTCATGGTGGTGGGTCTGCCATGCTCTGGGGTTGGTGCAACCACATTGCACGAGGTAAATGACACGGCATCTGTAAAAACGCTGAAACGGTAAAGAGGACGACTTCTACGACAAGACCGATAATAAAACTGCTCGCAACATCCAGTGTGGACTTCTAGAGACGCAAGCGGAAAGTTCTGGAATGACCGTCATTAAACATTAAGCTTTGTGGAAGTATGTGGGTTGATCTTAAAAGAGCTGTGCATGTCAGAAGTCCAAAGAACATTCCCAAACCTGTTGCTTCTAGCAAGAAAGAATTGGAGAAAATCCCATCTGGTGCATTGATTTAAAAGTTTCATTCGCTTCCAGCTTGGTTGTAAATTTACTCGTCAAATTGATTGTTCCTGTTGAAAATGAACAAAATTCCATCACTGTTCCAACCATCGAAATGACACTATCATGTTTTAGTTGCCACACGAATGCTTTTATTTCTGTTCAGTTCTGTTTTTAACTTGTGTTGCAAAAGAAGAGACTGGGTTATAATTTGTACAATTACACAATATAACGGTGTTCAACATATTCACTCTGTCTGACGACATCCCGAAAAGAACTTCTATGGCCTTCTATGCTAATTTAAGCATCTGCTAACCAATGACGCTTCGGTGTGAAGGTCCAGGGGCCAATCGCTCTGCTCTTCTTTTACGCGCCATATAAGGAGCGAGACGTCCAAAAAAGGACACGACCCGTCTCTATAAGGAGGACAGCAGACCCCCCGCGCGTGCACGCGCTCGCCAAGATGATTGACAGCTGTCAGCAGGCGCGAGGCGTTCGGAGCGTCTGCGGAAGTGCACGTGAGTGAGGAGTTTGGAGGAGCAGTTGAGCGGAGCTTCACGCGGACTTCCCTCGGTCCATCTCTCTCCTCAGCCCCGCGAGCAAGATGATTTCCAGTCAGAGCGGAGCGGCGGTGAGGAAGCGCTCGGGACACGGAGGGGAGCTTCGGGCCGGGTTCGTCCGCTCCACGTTCGGCCGGACGCCGGTGCTCATCCCGGGCGCGGGAGGATTCGAGTCCGACAGAGATGCGCCTCCGCCGGGATGCAGCACCTCCGACCTGGACTCGGACACGGGCGATGAGGACGAGAGCGCCGGCGGAATCAAGCGGGAGAGAGCGCTGGTTCCGCTGGACGCCGCTCTGCCGTTCGGTGGCGTGAGCGGGGCGAGACCGGGCAAGAAGACCCGGGGCAGAGTGAAGATCAAGATGGAGTTCATCGACAACAAGCTGCGTCGCTACACGACCTTCAGCAAGAGGAAGACCGGCATCATGAAGAAGGTGAGGAGAGCGGCAGGTCTCTCACAAAGTTATGCCGCATGAAGTTTGAAGAAGAAAGAGACTATTGAGGGAACAAAGGCGCGTGTGTGTGCGTGCGTGCGCGCGCGCGTGGCGTCTTCACAGGTGTAAATTCTAACAGTGTTTTCTCAGCTGTTCTTCAGAAGACTAGCGAAGAGAAAGCCATTATTCCTCTCTCTGCTTAAGTCTCTCTCTCTCTCTCTCTCTCTCTCTCTCTCTCTCTCTCTCTCTCTCTCTCTCTCTCTCTCTATCTCTCTCTCTCTCTCACACACACTTTCTTTCACTCTACCCTCTCTTATTCTGTCTCTCTGACTTCATTCTTTCTGTCTCTCTCTATCTGCTCTCATCTTCTCATTCTCGTTTGTCTGTAACTCTCTGTCTTTATCTCTATATTTTTCTTACTTACGCGCACGCACGCACACACGCACACACACACACGCACGCACGCACGCACACACACACACACACACACACACATACACTTTCTCTATCTCCCCCCTCATCTCTTATTTTGTCTCTCTTTCTGTCTCTTTTTCTCTCTTCTCTGTTTCTCACATTCTTATTTCTATCTAACTAACTCTCTCTCTACCTCTACGCACACACACACACACACACACACACACACACACCTACACGCACACACTCACTCACACTCACACTCTCTCTCTCTCTCTCTCTCTCTCTCTCTCTCTCTCTCTCTCTCTCTCTCTCTCTCTCTCTCTCTCTCTGGAGTGATAGTGTGGTGTCATGTGTCTGGAGTCATAACAGATTTTACTGGCTGAGCTTTAAATAGAGTGAGTGAGTGAGTGACGCTTCACACACGAGGTTCTTCAGAAGGTCCAGTGCGGGTGAAGTCGTGGTGTTTGTGCAGACGGCGAGGTGTTGCTGCTGGTCAGAGTCTGCGACAGCTGCACGAACATCTGCTTCTCAGTAACTGGCCTGATCTTTCACTACTATGGAGTGGCCAGCTGATAATTGATTAAGGGGTTAAAAGTGAATCGTACTACCTCAATTTGTTGATTTATTTATCTTCTCGCTATTTCCCCTTCTCATTGTTTCCATCTTTTTACCTTTCTCTTCATCTGTCTCACCTTTCTTTCTTTCTTTCTGTCTGTCTGTCTTTCTTTCTTTCTTTCTTTCTTTCTTTCTTTATCTTTTTCCTTCTTCAATCACATACTCTGTAACTCTTTTCTCTATTTCTTTCTGTCCTTCTCTCTCTCTCTCTCTCTCTCTCTCTCTCTCTCTTTCTCTCTCTCTCTCTCTTTGTCTGTCTCTTTCCATCTCTCATCATCAATCTTTTTCTTTCTTTCTTTCTTTCTTTCTTTCTTCTTTATTTTCTTTCTTCTCCTCTCTCTCTTTTCCTTTCTTTCTCTATGCACCTCTCTCACATACTATTTGTCGCTCCCTCCCTGTTTCGGTCATCATTCTCTCTCTCTCTCTCTCTGTCTCTCTCTCTCTCTCTCTCTCTCTCTCTCTGTCTCTCTCAGGCGTATGAGCTCTCTACACTGACAGGGACGCAGGTGTTGTTGTTGGTGGCGAGTGAGACAGGTCACGTCTACACGTTTGCCACTCGTAAGCTGCAGCCGATGATCACGAGTGAGACGGGTAAAGCTCTGATCCAGACGTGTCTGAACTCTCCGGACTCTCCACCGCGGGGCGACACGTCTGCAGACCAGCGCATGAGCGCCACCGGCTTCGAGGAGACGGACCTCACGTACCAGGTGTCAGAGTCGGAGAGTCTGGCAGAAAACAAGGTGATTTTCTTCAGATTTGTTTGTGTGTGAGGGTGTGTGTGTGTGTGTGTGGTGCTGATTGGCACACTCGTGTGAGTGGCAGCTGTGTGTGATCTGTCATTGGCTGCTGCTCTGAGTCCGGCTGCTTTTCCTTTTATGGAGTTGTGAGTGTCTCTTGCTCATTTTCTCTTCATCATACCTCGCTCGCTTCTCTCTCTCTCTCTCTCTCTCTCTCTCTCTCTCTCTCTCATTCAGGAATTTTTAATGTGTGTTTTTTTCAGGACGCTTTGAAAGGTGCTCAGTGCAGTGCATCTTCCTCCTGCTCCTCATCCTCCATCACTGGCACCGTGATGAAGAGCGCGGGAACCACCGCTGGAGTGATGCAGCTCGCTTCAGGATTCACATTCATGTCAGGTGAGAGAGAAGTGCTCTCTCTCTCTCTCTCTCTCTCTCTCTCACTAGCTCTCTGTCTCTCTCACTCACTCACTCTCTTAAATCGATAATTGATTTCAGCTTTGCAAAATATTGTACACATACTTCTGTTCTATACTAACTNCCTCTCTATCTCTATCCACTGGAGTTGTGCTGAGATGTTCAGTGTATGTGGAGGCTCGTCTGCTCTGTTTAATCCTGGCTTCTCTGCTGTGGTTGTGACCAGGCTCTCCGTTCACGCCTGGAGCTCCAGGCATTCCTCTGAGTCCGCTGCACCAGCACTCACTCCTCCCCTCTCCGGCTGCACAGCAGGCCGTGTTCCGACTGCCCGCCGCCGTCACACTCTCAGGTGTGTGTGTGTGTGTGTGTGTGTGTNTATGAATACATAAGGATATTTATTTATCCATAAGGTCATTTATATTTGGTTTTCATAATCTGCTACTCCGCCGGGTGATTTACACCAGACCCGACACTTGAGCAGAAGTTCACCACCGGATGGAGATCTTGTACATCTTCTCTCTTTCTCCACTGCTGCAGCCACCATCAGTCTGCCAACCACCATCGTCACCTCATCAGTGGCGGCGCCGGTGACGGGTCACATGGTGTATCCCGGGTCCCAGACGGTGATGTACGGGGACCGCGCCCTGACCGTGCTGAGCTCCTTCCCACCCGCCCCACAGTGCCAGGACGCAGGTGTGTGTGTGTGTGATCATGTTCTGATGTGTGTGTGTGTGATCATGTTCTGATGTGTGTGTGTGTGTGTGTGTGTGTTCAGGTGTGGTTCCTCAGGTGTTCCTGGCAGCGCCGCAGGTTCAGATTCCCGTCTCTCCTGTGCAGCTTCACCCGGTGCAGCACCAACACAACTCAAGTGAAGCTCTTTAGTTTCTCTCCGTTTAGCCGTCACGTCCTGAACTAACCAGCACCCAGCGTGACCTCTGACCTTACTGATCTGCATGTACTCGTCACACACTCACTCACTCTCTTTTACTCTCTTCATTCACTGTCTCTCACTCACTCACTCTCTCTCACTTATTGTCTATTACTCTCTCTCTCGCTCACTCACTCACTCTCTCTTTCGTTCGCTCACACACTCACCCATTCTATCACTAACTCACCTTACTTTATAGTCATTTAGCAGTCTTTTTCTCACTCACTCACTATCTCTCTCTCTTACTCACTCTTACTCTCTTTCACTCACTCCCTCACTCACTCTTTTTACTTTACTTTATAGTCATTTAGCAGAGTCTCTCACTCACTCACTCACTCACTCACTCACTGTAATTCTTGAATTTAAAAGTCTCATTCACTCGCTTTACCACTCGCTCACTCACCCCTTACTCACTCACTCTCTTTACTCTATAGTCATTTAGCAGAGTCTCTCACTCTTTCACTCACTCATTCACTCTCTCTGTCTCTCTCTCTCATTTACTCTCTTTCCCGCTCACTCAGTATCTCTCTCTGCCTCTCCGTTTTTCTTTTTTTTTGTCAGTCAGCAACTTCTGGATCAGAATAGTGTGCGCGTGTGTGTGTGTGTGTGTGTGTGTGTGTGTGTGTTCAGTGGAGGTCATGTGACTTTTGTGTGTTTCAGATGGTGATTGGTCAGCAGTACAGCGGGGGTCTTAACCTCACTGGGCTTTCGTTTCTGGATCTCCATGGCAGTTTATACTCGGACTCTCGTTTTCTTTTCTTTTTTGCTGTTCACTCGTTTTTTCCCCTGTGTCTCACTGTCTCTTTCTGTGTGTGTTTGTTTATTAAGCTGGGGTGTAATTGATGTTAGACTTTGTAATCGGATGTTGCATTTGTTCTGGAAGCGTGTGTGTGTGTGGGGGGGGGGGGGTGTTATAAAAATACTTTTTAAAACATGTTTACTTGAAATTAGATTTTTTTACTTACTAAAATAATGTAATTCCGGCACTGGACACACAGACTGACAACCAGAGACAGCATTATGAATTATTTATTTTTTTGAAAATTGCCATTTGGCAGTTCAAGACTTTTAAATTGTTTTTAATAATTTTGTATTTTTTTTATATATATATATTGACACGCTAAGCAACAAAAATACAATNAAACATGTTTACTTGAAATTAGATTTTTTTACTTACTAAAATAATGTAATTCCGGCACTGGACACACAGACTGACAACCAGAGACAGCATTATGAATTATTTATTTTTTTGAAAATTGCCATTTGGCAGTTCAAGACTTTTAAATTGTTTTTAATAATTTTGTATTTTTTTTATATATATATATTGACACGCTAAGCAACAAAAATACAATATATGTACAAATGTATTAATATATGTTGCTTAGCATGTTTTATATTTCATGACTGAGCATTTTCAACACTGGCTTTATATTGTGGGATTTTTGTTGTGTTGTTTGTTATAAATATTACAATGTTTTTGTATTTATAATAAAAAACATGAGAAATACTGCTGTTGGTTTTCGTATAAGATCAGTGTTTTGGTGTTTATTGTGCGTTAATTTTATTGTATATTTCATACGATGGGTCTTCTATTCTGTAACCGATGACGCCATTTCCGGGATTCCTGATCTCTATGGTGAGTGGTCATGGCTACAAGCGGCAATAGCGCGTTTTTCCGCAGATCGAGTTTTTTGTGGATCACGTCAGTGACGCTTCTCATCAGCTTCTTCACGGTGAGTCGGAACCGCGGTACCGTAGATGACACCTGCGGATTTACGCTTCACTTTTTCCGTGTGTCATGACTTTATTAAAGTTTAATCGCTGTGCTCGCGATGACTGATGTCTTTATTTTCTGACACGACACACACACACACGGTAAATAAAGCGACTGTCCGTGAAAAAGCCGCCGTGTTTGTGTGAACTTTCCTCCTCGACCTGGTCAAAGTCCAAAATTTGTCCGACGTTTACAGAACTCAATAACATGTACACGAATGTGGCGGTAATAAGCAGCAAGTACAGTTCGTTGTACAGTAACGCACACAAACTACAAATAATATGAGAAACTGTGAGTAGGAAGATAACATCCTATTTTTAATCTGATGTGTCGGAACCGGCATCGTTTCTTTTAAAACATTGATTGTAATTCCGCGATTCCCAGGCTTTACCGTAAAACCTCGTGCACGCGCGCACAGAGAAGCGTAAGCGCGGTGAATCCTGTCCGAGTTAGTTCTGCTTTGTGATGAAAGAGAGTCGTTGTGAGTCTCACACACATTTACGCAGCGTCGGCGTGAATCCTCATGTGATCAGTGTGTGTGTGTGTGTGTGTGTGTGTGTGTGTTTAGTGGACGGTGTTCTGGCCGCAGCACGTCCCCTATGACAGTCTGGGGCCCCTGGGAACTGTGGCTAAATACTGCGTGGACTATCATTATTCGCTCATGTACTATGGGTGAGTGTGTGTGTGTGTGTCTGGGATGAGGAGGATGATGAAGATGCTGACGTCTGTGTTGCAGGTGGTTCTTGGCTCTGCTCATTCACATTGCTGAAGCTTTCTACGCGCTGAAAGTCTGCAGGTCAGTGACCTTTGACCTCCACGAGCCACCAAGTGTCAGATTCGAACACGGTTGTTTGGTTGATTAGGCCTGGCCTGATCAGAATGTGGTGTCACGGACACACACACTCACTAATGTTACACTCTCACACGTATGTCACACACTTGGGTCTTGTCACTTACACACATTTGTCGCGCACACACTCACCGTTGTCACACACACTGTCGTGTCTCTCACACACACAGACACGTCACACTTTCAAACAACACTCACACTCACTGTTATGCCCAAACACACACACATTCATGTCTCACACACGTACACTCACTGTATATCTCAAACACACTCACTATTATGTCTCTCCCACACACATACACACACACATTCATGTCACACACACACAGACACACACACTCCCTCACTGTATATCTCAATCACTATTATGTCTCTTCCGCACACACACACACACATTCATGTCACACTTATGTCACTGACACAGTCATATCACACACACACACACACACACACACACACACACTCTCAGTCATGTACCACACACACACCTGGTTGGGCATCAGGTGAAACAGTGTTGTCACACACACACACACAGTTAGGCGTGTTGATGCGTGGCGTGTTGATGTGTGTGTGTGTGTGTGTGTGTGTGTTCAGGGAGAAGGGCATCAGCAGCATCAGCGCTCGCTTCCTGTGGTTCCTGCAGACGCTGGTGTTTGGCTTTGGTTCTCTGGGTCTCCTGCTGAAGCACCGGCCCGACGGCAGGTCCAAGCGGCGCTGAAGATCCACTCGCTCCTCTTCATCTCACAGTCAATAAACCCACTGTTCTCAAGCTGCGCGTCTCTCCTCCTTTAACGTTCAGAGCGAGTTCCAGAACTTCAGTTCTTCTCTCTCTCTTTCTCTCTCTCCTGTAGTT
>SOMO01000010.1:1493835-1517662 GCA_028128575.1 Paedocypris carbunculus | reverse complement strand
TATTCTCAAAGTTCTTTTGAGTTGTTTATTATTAAAAATTGTTTTTTTTCCTTTTGATTTTTTTTGTTCTCAAATTATGTCATAAAAAAAACAAGTTATGTTAATTTGGGACAATGACCAATTTCGTTATAGCTTGTTTTCTGAACTAATATCCTCAGTTGGCTCAACTAAATGTTTTTGGTTATCACTTGTTTTCTGAACTAATATATATAGTTGGCTAAACATTTTAGTTATAGCTTGTTTTTGAACTAAAATCTTTTTTAACTCAACTAAAAAATGTTTGTTTGGTTAACACGTTATTTTTTTGTGACCTCGGTTACTAAAGTGGCCCCTGTTCTAACCCTTCGAGTGCACGTCTTTACAAGCATTGTGCTTGGATAGCAGCTGGACCAAGTCAAGTCCACGCAAATGATAGACATACGCTTACGTACAGAATTACAGCATCCATGAACTTTCAGAAGATCCTCAGCATCTTGCTTACAACTCTTTAACCATGAAAATACGTTTCCTTGTATGGGTAAAAGGGTAACACTGCAGAAGCATCATCAGCTGAGCGATGGTGTGTATCTAAGCCACCACTGTGTCATGCATATTTAAAAAGACGGCATCTATTAAAGAAAAAAAAGAGTCAGTCTCTGGCAGGATTTTGGTCTTCCTTCAACACATCACTCTAGATCGCTCAGTTATAGAAGGCATGATGTGAAAGAATAAACGCCTAAATAAAAGCTGCATAAATTGTGAACTTCCCCATCTTGATTTCAGACTTGTTCTCAGAAAAGCCGACACAGTGAAGATCAGTGGAAGGCTCAGCTAGACATTTCTGAAGAAACTCTGAAATGAGTTCTATTGATTTTTGCCTTCCGCATCTTCAAGCTAAACTAACATCTCGACAGACTGTGCTATGTCAGTTCAGCTTTTCTTTACAGATATCCGGTCAGATCAATACAGCCTAAGACGATACAGTGAATCCCTGGCTGCGTAAAGTATGGGAGATTTTAACATACCTGTGATTGATGCTGGTCCTCCTAACAGACTGAGAGTTCTGTGTTAAACGTTTGTATTTGTCTTGATCACAGTCTGAGCGATAAGAGCCTGAAAACAGTGAAGCAATTCTCAACATGACAGTTATATTGTTTTATTTCCTACTCTACCGTATATAAATAGATATATGGTCGATACCAAGTCATTGAACAATCAAGCTGCATTTTTAGTTAACATATTTAACTAAGCCCCATTATGCAAATAATACGCATGTTAATAGTTGCTGGATTGCAGAGAGACATGTGACAGCATTAAAATTGTCAAATGGTTGAGTGTTGGACCTGCCTTCTAAAGGTCATAGGTTAAATTCCTGGATATTAAAAGGATATTTACTTCAACTGGAATCAACTGACTGTCAACTTGTAAAAGCAGAAAGTGACTGTACGTTGCTGCTTTCTAATGTACCATACATTTGCAAAGTAAATTTCTTACCTTCTAATGTCTGTAGAATAAAACAGGAATAAAATAAAGAATACCATAGACTCTCTGCGGAGCAGGGAAATCAGTTTAGCAGCTCCAAAGCAGATTTAGAAGGAGATTAAAGTAAAAGTATGTACAGCGCAAATTGAAAGAGCAAATCCTGTCAAGCGTTATTGTGCTTTAGATAAACACAGATTTAAAGATGTATCTTATGTGCACAGTATTTGCCAAAAGGACAACATCTTTACTACTTGAATATAGAAGCTGTTATTCTAGAATATTTAATCCTCCATAAACCAGAAATAATGTAACAATGTTTCACCACAGGTGAGATTGTTTCTATACTGTTACATTCCTGACTTCACATGTTTCATAGTCGAGACTTGTACATGTTGATTCAAATAAATGGAATTCATATTTCACTGTCACTTTTAGATCAATATACCATAATACAAAGCTAAAATAAAATAGATGAGACTGAAAACCATATGATTTCAACAACTCGAGCATTTGACTTGATCTAGTAGTAAACAATTGAAAATTGTATTTTATATCCATTATTGAAATGCACGTTGAAATCCCTCCAATCATTACGCACTGTTTTATACGCTTAGTTCATTTTACAAAAACTTTATATACAATCAAATAAACGATAACACTGACAGGATGTATTGAGTAAATCATATGGAGAGGAATATAATTCTTCAGCTTCGGTCTCGAGAGTGAAAATAAAGAGGAGGAGAGTGAACAGAACAATGATGAGGATGGGCCGGTGGGCTTCTTCACCTCAGCTCAAGATCTCCTGAAGCTCATTGTCACAGGCTTCATTGTTAACGCATTTTTAACGCTTTGAGCACTTTGATATAATGTTTGGTTTTCTATGAAAATTTTGGAATTCGAAAAATCAATCCTTTCATCCATCCATCCATATTTGCCTAACTACCTGTCTGTTCGTCCGTCCGTCTGTCCATCTGGGTGTTTGTTCATCAGTCAAACAATCTGTCAACATGCAGTTGTCTATTTCACTATATGTTCAACACAAAGTAGTACTTAGCTAGTACAGTAGAAGTACAGTAGAAGTACAATATTTGTATTATTCTTGTACCCCTAATTTTCCATAAATTTTACAAGAAAAGGGCATGCAGATATTGATTACTCAGCAAACATTAACCCTTAGTAAATGCTAAAAAAGGCAACTGTACGGCTGCTTCATTGATCCTTGCACTGGGTGTATTGGTTTAATTAAGAGCAGCAGTGTCTCTGCTAATTGATTCCTTGTCTGTGTGAATTACCTACATGCAAAACAACAGGTGACTAATGACCCATGGAAATCTTACATTAACCAGCCAGAGCAGCAGATCTGTGCGGGACCCCAAGGCCCTCTCCAACACACACTGCTAAAGCCCCCTTTAATTATGGATCAAACAGGGAGAGGGTGAAGCTACTATTGATCTGTGAAGAGAGAGAGGGGGAGGGAGATGAAAGAGTGTAAGAGAAAATGAAAATAAATGGAGAGATACCAGAAAGGGAGGGAGATAGAGGAAGAGAAAGACAGAAAAGGGAGAAAGAGTATCAACCGTCTGAGGTGTTTTGTGATGAGCAGGAATGTTTCAGATGGTTAGATGCATTACATCACTTTTGTCAAACTCAAGGCACGTGGTCCAAATCTGGCCCACCTTGCCACTTTATGTGGCCTGCGAAAGCTTAAAAGTTGTGTCTAAAAATAAACACCAAAAACAAAATTAAGAGCATTCGTTGACCAAAAACTAAATTTCCCACAATGCCTTTCAACTATGGTAGCCGTGGCAGTGTTTCCACAGTTTTATGTTATTTTTCTTTATTCACCCGGACAGTTTGTTCCTTCATTATTATAGATATGTGTGTTTTCAGAGGCTGTCAAAATTATAATAAAACATGAGTTATTTCAAGTTCAAATTCAAGTTCATGTTTATTTATGACCAACGCAAAGACGCTAAAAGACGCTAATGAAATCTTTTTAAAACTAATCCGTAATTAACAATACAAAGTCCATCCAGGCCTTATTTAACATTAAGAAGTACCTTCATTTATTTTACATAGATGTGATTACATTTAGCTACATTTATAAGTTACATCCGGCCTTTTGAGGACAGTCATTAAGCTGATTTGGCCCTCAGTGAAAATGAGTTTGACACCCCTGCTTTACATGAAGACAGACGCCTGAACACAACCAACCATCATAGGTTTCCTAAAATTGAGAGATTCAGGCCGAGAATGAAGAATTCCGACTGAAACTACAGAATAGACTCATTGGAAAGAAAATGAAACCTATTTGAATTAATTTATGTAAATGCTCACAGCAGCTTGACCGTTTTTTAAGGGGAAGCACCTTCAAAAGATTCCAAAACTGGAACGAAGAAGGGAAGAAACGTAGGAAATACATTTTTTAATTGCATAATATAAAAACAATCAAATCCAATAGTCAAAAACAATGGGCAAAAAATTAAGAGCTTGTAAAAAGCAGAAGTACAGTCATGCATCGATTTTGAGCACTCGAAATGTCTGCGTGTGTGTGCGCCAGTGAGACTCCATTTGGTGCAAAGGATTGAACAAAATAAAAATGTATACACTCTGAAAGTATACTCTCTGTATGAAAAAAAAAAAAAACATTTATAATGATTTCAAAATACTTACAACACTGTGTGTATGTGCACTTCACTGGATGGGTTAAATGCAGAACCCAAATTCGTAATGGTTTGCCATATTGACAACCTCACTCACTTTAATTTTACTTTATTTAAATATAATACGACAGACAAAAATACTAAATACCGAATATCGAAATGTGCATGTTACACAAGTAGATTATTAACGTCAGAACACAACAGGTAATATAATAGATCTCGGAGAGCATTCTGTGTTTCTGCTGTTATTTAAATGGGAAGGTCGGCCAGATTTGCCAATTTACTGCCTTGATTAATGGTTTTACAGATGGTTTGAGAAGCCATTTACTGTGGGAATTAACCCCACTGTCCACCCTCCAGAGGGTCTGTTAGATCAAACATACTGTATTTCAGTCCTTTAACTGAATATCTGTGTAATCACATGCATGAACAGACACGGTAACAGTAATCTCACGTCTGTTTGCCTGTGGACTGCAATTCCATTGAGCAGAAGGACTAGTAGCAGGACCTGTTCTAAAAGAAACATTATTAATCTTTTCTTTGGATCAATTGTATAATTTTCAATTTCAACACTTATCAATATTTAGTCAAAACGGTTTCTTCTTAACCTCATTTCACATCATTCACTGCAAACATCAAAGACACATTTTTAAACATGATATTAATGATGACATCATCGTTTATGACGGCAGCGTCGTCACTGTAGGTTCTGTTTGAATAAAAGTAATTTTGTCTCTTCCCTCATGACATCATAATGACATCAATCATGACCAAAGTATTCATGATTACCTCATTAAAAATGCATCATTCATAGTGTCAATAAAACATAATCCTTTTTACACATGAATCCTGACAGCATTGCTCATGATGACATCATTTTTGATGACGTCATTCATCTGGACAAGTTTTCGTTCTGGGTAAATTACAAAAAAGTGGTTAACATGATTGTTTTGAAAAATGAAGTGTCATGTAATAAAAGCTCTGCATAATAATCACGTTACGCTCTGATCTTGCGGATTTATTCTCTGCGGAATGTGGTGTAATGTAATATGACGACAAGACAAAAAGCCTAATGCAGTCTGGCAATTCACAATGTACTATAGTGCACAAGATTCGTCTCGCTTTCATTGATTTCCCTCTTTAAAACTTCTCTGCAGCACCAGTGTGTGCGGTAGGACCCGGACAGACAGCCACATAGATGAAAGCCACAGCAAAATGCCAGCCATGCAATATAAATGCAGAGAGAGCGCGTCGCTGCCGCTCGGCCCAATCTTCTGAAGGGAAACAGGTCGGAATGAGAAATTCAGACAGCATTAAAATGGCTGAAGCCTTGTCACAGACACTCAACACGTCAGAAGAGAAAAGTGAATCAAGTGTGAGGAACATATCTGAACCAACACAATCCTAGACTTCCCAAAGATTTCAACTTTAATAGGAGATAAGAGTGAAGTGTATTATGCTAGTCTGTCTGTGTGTGTGTGTGTGTGTGTGTGTGTGTACAAAAGAGTTCTAGAATAGAATATAATACTGTATACACACACACATATATATGGATTAGGGCTGTCAAAGTTAACACATTAACTTATGCGATTAATTAAATTTNTATATATATATATATATGTATATATGTATATATATATATATATGTATATATATTATATATATGTCAAGCTTCACGCTGTTGGTGACGAGCGTGAGCGACGTAGACTTCACACACCAGGGTATGTTGAAACAAAGAGGGTTTATTGAAGATACACATAATCCTGAAACGAGGAGGGAGACAACGAGGAGACGAGGAGACAAGGCTCGGGAAACTACTGGATCACTCGGAAACAGGTAGGTCACGGAGGGTCTCGAAGTTCACACGAGGAAGTAGTGACGTCAACGGACAAAGGGAAACACACTGAGGAGAACTAAATAGGGCAGGTGATTGACAAATAACAAGAGACAGGTGTGCACGACAAACGAGAGACATGATAAGGGGTGGAGTCCGGGCGAGCAGGACGGACAGAGTGTAACAATATATCTATATATAATATAGCTTATCTGCTATTTGATAAACAATGTTTTCAAACCCATCAGCTTACAACGGCCTTTAAGCAGCAAAAAAATGTTTTTTGCCTCCCGTCTACACGTTTCAGTTATAATGTATGCTGAAAATCTCCACAAATTGCAGCGCAGAGAGAAAATACGTATAATAAATCTCCAGAGAGGCAGTTTTGGCTAAAGCAGAACAAGTTAAGGAGCTTAATACACAGCATTTGTAGAATAAATAAACTTCTTACTTGGGATCCGCTTTTTTCTCTAGGATTTTGCAATTGTGACATATAAAGGCTTTGGGCGCTTTCTGTGAAGTCATCACAACACATTACAGATGTTTTATTGGTTACAGCACACCATAATTCCTACGATGTACAAAGAGATCATTTTAGACTGTTGTCCGAGCTTTACTTTCCGGCAAGCCAACTCAATATAAATTAATAATGATAAAAAAAAAATCACTAAATGATCTAGTAAAATCCTGAAAGGTCGTAATAGAAAAGAGCATTTGCAGAAAATCAATAGTCAATTAAAAATACATAAAACACACTATCTATTAATGCAGCAAAAAATGTGCAGTTCTTGCGTTCTAGAAAATGGCCTTCAAATTAATTTCTCAGACGCTCACGACATTGACCAGAGAGAAAAACTCACTTGTTTCATAGAATTAGCATCTGAATGTCGGTCAGAGCATCTTTTCATGTATCTTTATACTCTGAATGTGTTACAGCAATCATATCACTTTATTTAATAAAACATTAAAAGCACATAATGTGCTACTAAGGGAACACATCTAGTTTAATAATTAATGCCCGTTATTGATATGCCAAAAGCACGTCATTAAATTAACCAGGTTTAAATAAAACAACATCTATTTAATAAAGACAATTTGGTTCTGAGTACATTCCGACAGTTGAGAGTTCCAGACATTGCAAACAATAGCCAAACCCTTAAAAAGTGCTCAACAAGACACCCAAACACACACAATCTCTAGAGATCCCAATCAAAACCCTGCAGAAATCTGTTCATTTTGCTCAGAAAATGCTATAATTAACCAGTAACGTTAAGAAAGTTGACGGAGAGCGTTTACAAATGAAAATAGAATTATTGTAATTACAAAATGCAAATATATACAATGTGTTAAAGCAGCAAAATGTACTTTCACACGATAATTTTTTGTGAGCTTGTGAGGTCGATACTCAGAGATTGATGATTGAAGACATCTAAAAAAAACAAACAAAAAATATATATATATATATAAATTGATTATGAATGCAAATCACCTTCACGGAAGGTGATCACTTGGTGGTTTGAGTGTGTATTTATTAAAAATTAAGATGCCGAAACTAACAAACACTTCTTAACACTACCCAAATAAAACGGGCCCAGTAAGCGAATTCACACAATAATAAGCTGATTTCAGAAAGTGGCCATGAAAAAAGAGCCTTATAAAAGCCATCTGTGCGCCGCAGAGAAGCATTAGTATGTACATATTTAGCACACATATTCAAGTCATCGGGCAGCGTTCAGGATGAATAACAATCAAACGTTCCGTGTTCTTTAATTAGCGTGTCCTTCATTGTGTCTTCCTCCAGGCCTCTGGAACCCAAAGGCCCTCGGCAGATTAATTACCCAACAATCGCATCGATCCCACTCAGCCGCCAACCGTCGCGTGACCTCAAACCGCTCCAGAACGGGACAATGTTGTGGTTTTAACAGTGTTCTTCCATGAGAGAAAGTTTGATTCAGGAAGCTGTATTGAGTACAATTGTTTATAATACAAAATGACATATTCCTAATATACAATTTACCAAGCTGTGCTAAATTTGTTTCTATTTGTTGAAATAGTTTTTATGTACAATTACTTTTTGAAATTAATCATTTGAAATCATTTCAATAGAAATCAATAATTTTCCTTTCTTAAGTAATTTTTTGGTACACAGGGAACAAAACCTTGAGTAAAACAATAAACACTATTTGTATTTGGACAAACACAAGGCCGACCATATTTGCCATTTATGAAAATGTATTACCGTAAATCAAATGGAAGAAGAGGAAAGATCAACATTATAGATCAAAGCTTATAAGATTCGGAAATCGACATGGAAATAGCAAAACGATTTTCATTAGAGAATAATCTATATGGGTGTGTGTGGTGTGTGTTATGACCCTAACCCCATCATACTTTCTGTAGAATAAAGGACACAAGCACACACACACACACACACACACACACAGAGCTAAAGAGGGAATGAGAATGTGTGTGGAGTCGTTGTGCTATGATCCTAGAGCTGCTTGTGATAGAGTCTTAACCGCTGGAGAAGCTTCAGCGCTGAACAGATGAGGATTTCGCAGGAGACCAATTACAGATTTGGTTTCTTCTTTTATGCTCTTACATTTCTGCTCTGAATTCATTTGTGTAAAATCCATCGATATCTTTCGACATCAGAATGACCTGCGCCCTTGTTTGTGTATCATTAGTGCTGCTTTTCTCCTCTAAAGGCCACATTAGCTCCGCGGCCTGTGCGTGATGATTGAGGCCAAGAAGGAAATCAATAATGAGGCTTGAATACTTGAATATCAACATCCCCTCATCTGCAGGCGGGTGGGTTTAACAAACCAGTGAGCGTTTTACACAACCATCTGCTTCAGAAGACCGGGGATCAAAGCGCCGTTAATGAGACACAAAGCGGAACAGTTTATTTAGCCCCTTTCAGAAAGCAAGACGTGTTTGCTGTGGTTTTGTCGTCCAACACAGCCAAGCAAATTTAATCTGCTTCCCCGTGTCTGACACTGAAGATCTTGGGAGTTGGCAGAAGTTCACAACAGCAGAGGTGTGGGTTAAATTACATAATTATTCAATAAATAATTAAATAAATATATAGTACATTTACAAATTAGACGCATCAATTGATACGACTTCCATTGTAATGAACATCTAATGTGTTATTAGTAAACTTACAGTTCAAACAAAATTACCATAGTACCATATACACGCCCCTCACCCACCGTTTTCTGAACGCTTAAAGATGAAAAAAAGGGATGCTTATAGCCACATAAATCCGGTAACTAAATGCATAAAACACATACAGTCATTAATCGTTAAATATTTTGTTAAATCTTACCAAATTATATTATTGTGTTAAATAAATATTCATTATTTTAAATGAAATAAGAGTAAATTAATTATAAATATATAGTTAATTTACAGTAAATGAAATTAGTAGAATTGTTTTGTTTTGTTTTTTACCTTGAAGAGTGTTATGGAGATGCAGATGTTATGGTGCAGAACAGGAGAGCCAAAGACCGTAGTGCAAATTATACTCATGACAATCCTGAGGTTTTGTATAGTCCATGAATGTCCATGGTTCAAATTTGGTCCCTTTCATCTGTATTTAATGATATAAATGATATAAAAAGTATTTTTATTCTGTCCGCTTATGTGTTATTGCTTGTTTTTTTGTGTTTTTAAATGTCCTATAGGGCACTTTGAATTGCCAAGTGTACTAATTGTACTATACAAATAAACTTGCCTTGGGCGTGACAAAGAGGACAAAAAAGTGTTCATTTTGATACAATTTAAAAAACAATATTATATACATAGCTGCTGTCAATGGAGTGTTTTCTTCACATTGGTGTCTTATTTATCTCTAATTAAATTGTGGAGCCCCCTGGGAATCAACCACATGGCAATTCGTTCCATTAGTTTAATGGCGGAACTGGACTTAAACCAACCATAATACTGATTAAGCAGCTGCAAATCTCCAATACAGTCTTTACAAGTATTAAAAGCTTAGGATTTGTGGTGGGGAAAATTTGTGGCAATCCAATCACGTCATAACGGCAGTAATGCGACAGAACAGCATGAATAATAACAGAAATTGACACAGAGTTACATCGTGTTCTAACAAAGCAATCTTATTAGACCTATCAATGGGTCAATCGACAATTGGTCCAACAGGTTTAGTGCTAATTATTGACACTATTATTTGGGGTTATTGGTTATTCTAACCTATAAGTTATTCTAACCTATATCCTTCCAGTTGCAGGTCCATCACTCAATCCACAGGCTGACTTTAACCCAAGGGGAACTGACTGTTTCCCTAAAAACCCTCTTCTGCCTTAAACTCAATCCAAACCAAGCTGAAAATGGATTCGAAATGTACAATCTGCTGACTACCAGACCATATCTCCCCTTTAAACTGAAGGATCACAGTGAGCAATGAGATTTTGAACAACAAATATAGTCTTCATTTCCTATAAAGCCAGAAGAAAACTGTTCTGAGCCACTCCAGCCGATACAATCTGACCTCGCTCACCTTGAGTTCCTGTGCAAACTCACTTCAGCTTCATGAAATCCTGTCTCAGACAACCACTCAAATGTTCCTGAAAGTGTATGAAGAGTGTTCGAAACGTTTACACCAAAGGCAGTATCTGGTCAATTTTAGCTTACTTAGGTCAGGCTCTGTTGATCTGCGCTGCCTCATCATGATGTGCCACCAAAAAATTATTTTGTAGTATTGGCATTGACGGCAAATCATTGTTCCAATACTAACACTTTAGTTATATATTTTATATGTACTGTATATGTATTTTTTGCTATTTTTTATTCTGTGCTGCCTCCTCAAAATGTTCCAGCCACACAGAAAATCTTAGAATCAGCATCAAAATCTTGAACAGTGCATTACTTCCTCTTCCGGCTGTCGACACGAGCAGACGNGATTGGCGGAGGTATCTCTCTGGTGTATCAGAAGATTGGGAAAAGCCGTGTGAGGCATCATTGGCTGACCCTGGAGGTGGTGAATGTGTGGACATCGTGATGACATCAGTGATTTGGCTCGGTTCGATGGACTAAATAGTAACATCTTAGCCACGCCGAGGAAGGACGGAGAGGTACGGACAACATCGGGAAGCAGAGTGACCGTCTGCTGGCTCTGACGGTTGGACTTTTCTGCAGGACTATAGGAGATGTCCACACTTCTCCACATTGTCAGGAGTGATTGCCCTCAGTGACTGTCATGATTGATTGATTATGATTCTGAAATTAACCATGAATATGAAATTGTTTCTATTGGCTTTGAATTGTCTATAATCCACCCCCACCCCAACCGTGGCTGGAGAACGCAGGATCAGCTCGGGCTTCTCTTCCAAGGCCATCCTGACAGTCTTTTATGTCTGTTGGGAGACTGATTCGCAACATTTGACAAATACTGATAAGTGCACTCACACGGCTGCTCACAACAACAACTTTTCTGTCAAAATCCTTGTGTCTCAAGAAAAAAATTTCCAGTGCACGTGACCTGTGCGTAACGTAGTCAAATGTAACCTTGTGTGTCTGCAACTGTTTGTCTGAAACGCTCTGCTCTCGCTCTGTTTTCTTCCAAGAAGATAGTGGCGGCGCGCTGAATGTGCTGCGGCCCTCTTTCGAAATTTCGTTACAATGTTGTACCCCAAAGCTGTAATGACAATAAACTACTACTACTACTACTACTACTACTACATAAGCAAGACTAATGAACGATCTTGACGACAGAATGCTTCACTTACAATTGGAAACCTCTTGTAATAGCTATTAGAAAACTGCATGCAGGGGAAATTATTTAACAATTTGCTACATTTCATGGTAAACTGTGTGTTTTGGGTAAAACTCCCAAGGTAGCAATCATGTGAGAAGTGAAAAGCAAATGACGTCTAACCTTGCTTAACCTCGTTTTTCAAAGGCCTGACATGCTAATAGGTAGCGCAGTTCACCTTCAGTCCTCGGCCGTCGTACTGTCTCTGAGTGAACACACAACAGGAAATCAATACTAATCCATTCCTCGGTATGTTAGGTAATGACAGGCTAAGCAGACGCTGGGAGAAATATGGCTTTCAGACCTCTTTAATTTGTCATAATACAAGAGTGGGAAAGGCAAACCAGATTATCCAGGTTGAGTCCCTCGCTCCGGTCTCGCGGTTCTCAGCAGAGACGGGATTGCTGGGTAATTTAAAGGGGCAGCCTCTCTATATATGGAGTTTCTGGTCAAGTTCATCCAATTGAGAAAATGCACTGCAGGTAATTGGATTGTGAACTCAGCCGACTCAGGTGTGCTAGTGCATTTAATCCAGTGAGCAAGGGATCGTACCTGATCTTCAACTTCACTTTGACTTTGCTCAGATCTCATCAGATGTGACTGCAAAAAGGGCCACAGTTTGAAGAATAATTCAATACAAAATCAGAAGCAATTCCGAACCCACAAAATCAAGAGGTATTGACCATTTACTCTTCAACTAGGAGTCAAAAATACATAAACATATACCCTAAAACCCCTAATAGAAGGCCACCTCTATTAAAAGGTCACTTTTATACAAGTATTGTATGTGTCTTTTGGCAAGGATATACACACTGCACACACGTTGTAACAGCCGGAACTATTTTACACTCGCTCTCTACCTCAAGTGAGGGTCTGACAAGCAGTTAGTTGAAAAATGGCGACAATCATGGCGGCAGGGTTGAAAAATAGAAGGCCAAGGCCTTCTAATAGAGGATGTGTGTGTGTGTGTGTGTGTGTGTGTGTGTGTGTGTGTGTGTGTGTGATTTTCATGTATATATATAAATACACTATATTACCAAACATATTCGGTCACCTGCCTTGACTCACATATGAACTTAAGTGCCATCCCATTCCTAAAGGTGGACTGGGTTCAATATGATGTCAGTCCACCTTTTGGTCGAGAATGCCTGACTCTCAGCTCTAATTCATCCTAAAGGTGTTATGCGGAGTTGAGGTCAGGACTCTGTGCAGGCCAGTCGTCAAGTTCGTCCACACCAGACTCATCCAAAAACCTCATCATTTGGCTGGGTGACCAAATACTTTTGGTAATATAGTGTATGTATTGTGAGACACCTGGCCATTTCAGGACCAGGGACAGTGATCATGCATGCTGCAGGACCACAGACAGCACAGCCACAAGTGTGAGCGCTCAGTGCCATAACGAGGCAGCACAGGTTCTGCTGGCTTCAAGCAATCAGCCCTCTTTAAATTAGAGAAATTGTGCCAGAAAGATAGTTAAATTCCTGACGGTCAAGTTTCAAAAAGCCATCCTTTTCAAGACCTGTGAGTAGCATCTCACCCTCACTGACTTTCAATGAATGTCTCTAGCAGTAGCAGGGGAAGGAGAAGGATACTGGTGAAAGGAACAGAAAGCCTGTGAGAAGCAGGAAGAAGATTTTGGTTGCTTTATGCCCAATACCATTGCCCTATTTCGTTTTGTAAGTAAAATTTAAAAAAGGTGATTTTTGTGATTCTTAGTGATGAAGAAGTTCACAGTATTTATTGTAGCGTCATGAAGAGGTGTGTCCTGGAGGTTTCACCTAGCCTTTTACCAGGCTTTCCCAGTAGCTCTGTCAGTAGAGCACTCCTCTTTTTGTAAGTCGCTTTGGATAAAAGCGTCTGCCAAAAATGACAGTAAAGTAAATAGAAACGTAAACTTGGTTAACTTTTATGACTATTACTTAATCTGAGTTCACTCATTATCTGTGGATCTTTGTCATCCTTGTGATAGAATGATTAAAACATCATAACACACTGTATATTCTGAACATACAGTCTTATGACTACATAACACGTCTGACTGGTAGAGTGGACAGTCCCTGGTGCAAATGGTGTTTGGAACACTGGATCATGAGTTTGATTCTCAAGGAAAGCAGAAAGTTTGTGGATTTGTAGAAATTGTATTGACTTGTATGTTGCTTTGGATAAAAGTGTCTGATAAATGACTGTACAGTAGATGGCGTAAGCAAGAGGATCTTGACTAGAAGTGTCAAAATGGCTAAAAGATGGCTACCAACAACCGCATGGGGGCAGGTCACACTAATCAGTAAAGTTCTAAAAGAACGTTTTTGAGTTGAACATGAGCTAAATAAGCAGTTCATGAAACCAAACTTTTTTTTTTTTAATAAACCATAGGATTTGTGTAGCACGGACATTGGAGTAGTCGTTTTGTCAAAGCAACCTTCCTGTTGTTGTGTCAAGTAAAACATTATTTAAATTGAACAAAGAGTTGACACACACACACACACACACACACACCTACACAGAATTAGTTGTCTCTGTAAACACATCTCACCATAAACTCACAGTAAGGATCACATGAGGTAACAATCTATTCCTGCTCTAAAAGACAAGACACGTAGGGAGAAGCCACGCATCATCACAATATCTCTGAAGAACCCATGAATTTAGAGAGAAGCTCTGAAATCACAGGGTGAGGGAAGGTCAACAGCAATAAATCCAGCGAACCTCTCAGCGCAAATCATTGTTCCACTACAAACACTTCTGGAAAAGAAACATTTACAGGTCTTTCAATGGCTTTTTTAGTTTTCAGAATTATTTTTTCAGCCATATTTCAACGGCAATAACGAACAAGGTCAGGTTTTATGGATCGGCGCTGCTTCCTCAGAAAGTGCTACAAGGGGAAAAAACTTGGGGATCTTACAGTAAAACAATCAAGATAAACCTCTCGAGACATTGTTGCTATTCCTGATGTCACAACACCAATCATTGTTTCAATGCAAACATTCTGAAGAAGCAGGATTTACAATTTAATTGAATTTATTTTGTAATTCAAAACAACCTCGGTCCCACTGAGTCGTTCAGATTCGGGTCTGAAATGAGATTTAAACTATTAATATACACTTTGGCCCAGACGGAGGAATCAGCCTGATGATGAGGAACGTGAGAAAGAGGAGACGGACTGGCATTGATTCAGCCAAAGCGTAAACTATGAAGGTAAAAATGTCATAACGTTTTCACTTCCAAAGAGAAAAATACCAATAAATCTTCTGTTAAGAAACATTTACACCATAGAATCACAGACTCTTTGTTTTCATTGATGGTGCATGTCTCTCTTTGTCTTCTCTGTGTGCTGGCCTCTGAATGACCGCCTGTCTCTGTCATGAAACTGTTTTACCAGGTCGTGAAAAATCGGTGTTCTGATGTTTGGGCGGACACTCGATTGAAGCCTCAGCAACGCAAATCATTGTTGACGAAGGTCTAATGAGAGGCGTGTGTTTCCATCAGACTTGGGTAAACAGTTGCTTATTCCAGCCTGCGCTGAGTGATGGCTGCAGGAAAGTGTTTTTCAGGGACTGGGAGTCTTCTACCGTCCATGTTGACTTTTCATTAAGTGTGGGCCATTAAGGAGCTGGAAACTGTGGGAAGCCTTTCTGTCCTTGGGCGGCTTTCCTGAGCTTAAAACGCACAAACGTGTAGCAAGATCCAGACACAACTGGCCTTAACTGTGTGTTTGCATCATTTTAAACACAATGTATTAGGTAAATGAGAAAAAAGCGCTAAATTCTGAGCTCTTATACTTAAATAAATAAATTGTCTTGTGTCTTGTGTGACTGTCATGCTGTTCTGTCTAGTAAGTTTCTTTATACAGTGTGGACATCTACTGTTGCCTATATTAGACAAATTGCTTCACTGGCTCCTCTTTTTGAAAGTCGCTTTGGATAAAAGCATCTGCCAAAAATGACTGTAAAGTAAATCGAAACGTAAACTTGGTTTAACTTTTATGACTATTACTTAATCTGAGCTGAGTTCACTCATTATCTGTGGATCTTTGTCATCTTTGTGATAGAATGATTAAAACATCCTAACACACTGTATATTCTGAACATGTTTTATGACTACATAACACGTCTGACTGGAAGAGTGGACAGTCCCTGGTGCAAATGGTGTTTCAGTGGAAAGATGAAGAACAGCAGCAGTGACGATTCTTACATTAGAGAATTTTACATGAAGCAGAGGCTGATAATGCGCTGGTATCACTGTTGAAACCAGATGTGAATGATGTCTGTTCATTCTGTCCTCAAAAGGAAACAGTGATTCATGCCTTCATGGACTGTCCAAGGCTTAAACCTTTGTTTCAGCCTTATAGAACATCTTTTCCTGCATTGGTGAGACATTTTCTATTAATATTTTTATCTGTGGTTTTAAATAGTCACAGAGAAAAAAGCTCAAAAGCCAATGTGAGTTTACATTTATACTCTTGTTTTCTTGCGGTATTTCTATATTTATCCGTAACCCAGAATCATATTTATTGCCTGGTTCTATGGTTACACAGCTAGGAATTTGTCTTGGTGTCTAACTCAAATTCGAATGTACAAATTCAAATGTATTTTCCCCTTGTGAGTCGGCCTCGGGAGCTTCTTCTGATAAGCATGAAGCTTGGCCTCCAAGGCCATCGTGCTGGTTGAGACCAGTTAGAACTAGACCACTCTTCATTTGATGAACATTTGGGCCAAAGGTCAAAAAAGTCCTGAACTTAGTATTGTGTCAACAATGTTCAACCTATACTATGCATGCTTAAAATTAAGCATCAAATAATGTTATTCTTGTGTTTCTTGTGATACGGATGTAGACCGGTTATTCGAAACTCCTTTGTATTGCGATGCCAAAGCCTATCTATGTTTTGGGTTGTCATAGACCTTTCATACGTCATTAGACAATCTTGTGCCACATCCACTTATCTGTCTATTAAGATGAGAATCTATCAACTTGTAAAGTCAGTGAATCTACGATGTCGTATAAACCAACGTGTTCATCTCTAACACTGGTTTCATCATTCCTTGCCTCACTCACGAATCTGTTTACAAGAGAGACACACAGCGCTGCACAAGAAAAGTCTTGGACTTGTAACATTGAAGCCTCCGATTCTGACAGAGAATCTTTTTAATTAAATTTCTTAGTAGGTCAGAATGATTTTTATCACAAGAAGACGCAAAGTTTTACAAAACACAATCAGAAATGTATTGACATTATATTTCAGTACAGTAAATCAAGAATTTGAATTGATTTCCAGTACTTCAAGCCATGGAAGATTTTTCCCTGTTTAATTTAATCAGGTGTTATGGTGGAGTTTTGTGTGAGGTTAGGTTAGTACTCGCCCCTGTGTTGGATTCACTTTATTCCTTTGGTTGTTGTATTTGTTGTATTTCTATGGCTGCAGACTCTCTCTTTCTCTCTCTCTCTCTCTCTCTCTCTCCCTCCCTCTCCCTCTCTCTCTGTTGTATTTGTTGTATTTATATGGCTGCAGACTCTCTCTCTCTCTCTCTCTCTCTCTCTCTCTCTCCATCACTTTTTGTCTCTCTCCCATTACTGTGTCCATGGGTCTGTTTGATCCACATGCTGCCGTATATGGCTCTGTTTCGCCACCTTGAGGCCATTAAAGCTTACATACTGTGATCATAGCAACACAGATCAATAAACAACCTTTAACGTTTTTTATACCCTCAAGTGTTTTGTTTTTTCATTATTGCATAATTTGCATCAGACTTGAATAATTCCAGGAAAAATGGGCTCGAAACAATACATTTAGTTTTTTTAAACTATTTTTTAAAAGGTACGTTTTGAAAGTATCTGCATTGCTATTTGGAATATTTCCTTAATGAGCATAATGCTACCTGTCATGATGTTTCCAACATGTTTATCTATAGTTTCTAGCAATTATTTCATTAACCAGCTGATGGAAGCACTGTACCTTGATTGCTTGAAATCATCATATGTACTGTATTACGGGTTGCAGCTGTCTATATGTAAAAGTTGCACTAAAATTTAGTGCTAAATTAATGTCATTGAATAGCAAAAAACTTGTAAATTAATAAGATGAAAGGTCAAACGGGTAATAGTGTCACGATCTGCCATGTCTGTCACCGTTGCCGGCTCCGCCCCTTGACCTCGTTCCCACGCTCACAGCTGGAGGCGATCTAATCACCATCAGTACATAGGTGTGCCGGGTTATCTGTCAGGTGTCTGGCAACGTCTTTGCTACCCAAGAGACTTGCAGACCCTTCATGTCATTTGGATTGTGTTTCCTCGTTCCTGTTTCCTGGACTGTTTCCCGAGTGTTTCCGAGTCATCCCGAGTCTGTTCATTGTGTACATCGTTTTTACGTCCAGTGTTGTCTTGTTATTTGGTTATTTCATCTGTCAATTAAACCCACTGTGCACTTACCTTCGTGTTTGTGTTCCATTGTCGCTCACGCTCGCCTCGGCTTCACGTGAGCGTGACAAATAGGTGTAAAGTGCCTCTCCCCTCCCGCTTAAACCTTGTTCCAGTGTTCAGGAGCCAATACATGTAATAACTAATAAATATAACTAAAATCCCATTCTCCTCCTTGTCAAAAAAACATTTGTTTTTGCATTTGCTAATATGTGTCTAGTCCAGGCATGGGCAAACTAAGGCCCGGGGGCCACATGCAGCCTGCTAAATGTTTTAATCCGGCCTGCCAAACTTGTAAAAAATAAAATGAAAGTCAGATATTTTGTTGTACATTTTTATTCTTTTCATTTTGAATAAAGCATATATTATCTCTGTATCTCAAGGTGTGTATTTTTTCTGAAGTGAGGTGAGGTTGCCAAAGTACTTCATCAATTTGCTCCCTGGTCTGGACCTTCTAGCGTTCTCACAAACATGAGTGCATCGAAACCGCATTCAAACTTTAATCTACACTGGCCAGTTTAACATCTGAGATCTAGATTAATCCTGTTCTAATACAAGAAACTCTCATGCGTTGAGAAACATTAGGAATTGATAAATAAACTCAAGTTGTGCCACTTACAAAGTGATTGATTACACAGTTAAGAGGTAGAGAATGTGAAAACTCTGAGCGCAGAAGATGTTCCGGTCTGGTGGAGGAGAAGGAGACCACTCTATATCTGAGAGGAACTCACTAAAAGCTTCACTGGTTTGGATTAGGACAGAACAGAAGCGGAATATTAGCTCTAACCCGCGGCTGTTGTCTGACCTTGTTAGAAACCCAGAGGGATGTTTGATACAGGAGCATCATCGTCCTGGTTTCCTGTATATTTGTGACGTTGAGCGTTTTCTCGATGGAATTTGTCGAATGTCATTGTTGAATTGTGTCTGTGTTTTACAAACCAGACTGAGCAAACAGATTAAATGATCTGGGACAGGACGGATGATGCAGTCGGACAGTACAAAAAATACAGACGTGTTGTGTATTTATAAAGAAGCTTAACTTAACATACCAAAAATGTACAGTAATAACAAAACAAAACAAAACGAAATTAAACTGATATTTTAAACGAAATTAAACTGATATTTTTTAAACTGACAGTGCCTTAAAGTCTCTCTCTCTCTCTCTCTCTCTCTCTCTCTCTCTCTTTCGATCCATCTCCTTCTCTCACTTGTTTGCACATTTAAAGGTTTCTTTCTCAGAACCATTGTGTCTGTTTATTAAGTGGTTTTGAAGTGTTGTGCCTGTGTGTCCTTCTGGGTTTGCCCCTCGTGACTTTCAAGTTCAAGTTCAGTGCATTTGTAGGGAGCTTTTCACAGTTAAAACTGTCTCAAATTGCATGTGTGAAAATGTAAAAATAACGATTGTTGCATTTTATTCATTTGTTCGTTGGTGTTAAGATAATGGCTATGACTATAATCAGTGAGCAAGCACATTTGCGACAGTAGCCAGGTAAAAAAAACCTCTCGGACAGAAAGCGAGGACAAAACCATGCGTGGAACCTCGTTCACTGGTGCCAGTCTCCTCTGGCATTCTAACCACAAAATCAGTGCGTTGGTTCCTAGAGGAATTTTCAATATAAATAGAAGGTTCGAAATTGGTCTATAATTACTGATCTCATTTGCATCAAGATGAGGCTTCTTAATAAGCGGTATCATGACAGCCTGTTTGAACGCTTGTGGCACGTGACCTAATGCTAGTTCAAGTTAAAGCTCTGAGCATTTGTAAGGCGCTTTTCACAGTTCTAACTGTCTCAAAGCGTACGTGTGAATATGTAAGAGAATTGTTTCTTTTTATTCATTAGTAGTTGGTGTTAAAAATATGGCTATGATTATTACTATGACTATGACAAAAACCAGACGATGAACAAGTGACGAATTTATTAGATTCAATATTGGTTTGATAACTAGGGTAGAATTTCTTTTAGTAATAAACTGTAGCTGTTATAGGGTCGAGTAAGCAGGAAGTCGTCTTGGTCTTAGTTATAATCTTAGTGAGCTCATCTGGGCTGATCTGGTTGAATGTGTTGAGCATGACAGCGGGTGGGTTTACTTTTGATATAACCAGTTTTAGGCTAGGAGCAGTGGATACAATCTTCATTCTTATATTAATCAGATATTGCTCTGATATTTAAGAAATTAATCAGGCAATCTGATATTTAAGAAATTTCCCCTTCAGTGGGATTAATAAAGTAATTCATTCATCATATTAGTAATTTTGTCATTAAAAAAGTTGAAGTCGATAAAATCGATACTAGTGAGCTGTGGGGGGATCGTGGAGTCTATTGTGCCTTGTTTCTTTGTTAACGGAGTTACAATTTTAAACAAATTAACGAAGATTATTTTGATTTTTAGAAATAAATTTCATAAAATATTTTTAACATTTTTTTTTGATTTTGTGGATTTTAGGGGCTGTTTATACGAGAATATATATATACTCTCATCCCAGCCACAGCAAAAAACTTCGAGTTTAGTTTTTCTCCATTTCCTTTCTAGTTTCCTACTGGAGGCTTTAAGGGCTGAAGAGGCTGAGCGATCGACTCATGTTTTCCTGTGTCCACATGTCATGACCATCAGTACGTAAGTGATTGCTGACAGATGTGACGTCACAGATTTACTGCGCTGAGTTGGCTTCTTATCAACTACAGAACAAACATTTATCTCCAGCACATTCATCACACTCTTAATCCAGCGGATCTCTCTCTCTCTCTCTCTCTCTCTCTCTCTCTCTCTCAACTCTTACAAACACACTCTGTGAGATTCAGCGTATAAAAAAGGTTTGTTGCAGATGTCAGAGTTTAGTCAATTCTCAATCTAAATTTTCCTGAGATTAATGAGTTTGACCTGAATGATTTAATCGTATTAACCTTTATGAAAGCGCAGGGCTAGTCACTGATCAAAGCAGCAACACATGCTAATGTTAAACGCACACTCCCTGATTCACAGGAAATGTATCCCAGTCAAATCAAATAAAAAAGAAGATAACACACCAGTTAGTGTTAAACAGATATTTGTGTAACCCAAACCAGACTGATGTGGTAACCATAAAAACGCAACAATGCAAATTTCTTCATATCAGCCTGACTGGGAAAATAATTATGATATACTGTACTGAGGTCTGGATAAATGATGTCATCAATAATGTGTGTCATGAAAGATGGCATTGGGAATCATGTGTAAATGTTTGATATTTGTGTAATATTCTTTTGTGTGNAAAAAAAAAAAGAATGGAATTACGATAAAACAAGATAAAAAGATAAAATATGTTATTCCAAATGTGCAAAAGAAAATACAATAAAAAGATAAAGAATTGAAATACGATAATAACAAGATATAAAGATAAAAAAATATATATATATAGATAGATAAAAAATACAGTTGAATAACATAGAAGTGAGTAAAATACAAAAATGTACAAAAAGTGACTCTAGAAAGGTTTAAAGTGTCCAGTTTAAGGTATCTAACGGGTCTAAAAAGTGACTCAGTGATCCAGAAGTTGATCTTAAATCTCCATTCTGGGAAGAGTGGAAAAAAATCTCCAGACAGACAAACCCGACAGCGATACTCACTAATAATTACAGTCACTTTAAAATGAGATTTAAAAAATAAACTCTTCACATGCAAACAGTTTAAATCACTTTGTCATTAAAAATAACAGGCTTGAAATGCAGATGAAAAAGTGATAATTACCATTGAAAGACTATGAAGATAATTACAGATAATGAGGTTTGAGTGTCTCACTCTGCCTGTTTTTGTGAAGAGATTAAGAAGAAAAACCCTTAAATAGCATTTCAGTATTTGCCATGCAGAATAGGGGGTTTGTTTTTTTTTTTTTTTACTTAACTAAAGCTGTTACAGTAAAGTTTACTTTTCATTCACTACTATTTACACAATTTTTCACTTATACTCGTATGTAGTATAAGGACATATCCCAGTTAAAATTCAGGGCTGAAAATTAAATTGAAATTAAATTGAAAATAATTTTGTCCCCCTTTATTTTTCCCACAACGGGGAAACTGAATGTTACAACAGCAGACACAATATACAGAAGAATATATAATACAGTATATTTCTATAAACCTCAAACACAGGCACAAATTCAATTTGCAGTATACTGTATTCAATTGTAAATGTTTTTACTCTTATTGGCTTCAAGGTGGAGCTACAGATCACGTCAGTTGTTGATTACACGTCAGTTGTCATCGTCTCTTTACCGTAATTTCTTCTTTTAAATACTATAATTGTCCTGCTCCTAAGATATGTGGAGTTGCCTCTCTATGAATACAAAAAGCATTTAATGTGACTTTTTTCTTTGGCCTCCGACAAATCAAGCGCTGCAGAGCAATGGCCATTTTTCACTTGCTTTACCGTACTTGCTCATGAAACTACTGTGAAAACATGCGTGGAGAAAAAGCGATGATTATACGAACTAGTATTTAGTGTTTGTAATTTAAACTTATACCGCCCCCTGGTGTTGGGATTTATTCAAAACTGACAAAATCGCAACGCAAACGGTCATAGATAGTTGTTGTGATTGTGACGCTTGTGACCAGGAAAACCATCTAACGTCGTATTGGCCGAGAAATCTGTGACGTCATGAAGGCCATGCGCTTCACTCTCATCAATAATTAGAGCTGTTCTGCATTTCATAATGTTCCACATGAAGGAATATGCCTGCAGCTACACAAAGCTGCTGTTTGTTGTTGACTGAAGACTCAGAAGAACTTTATGCTAATGGTGAATGTGGAAATATCAGTGAAACCCACGAGACGGTTGAGTTTGATTTAAAAGCAGCAGTCAAACATACTTGTCACCCGACCGAATTAAACATAGTCAAATAAAAAAAGCCAAATCTAAGCAGTATACATCAACATATAGTCCTTATATTAAACTCGATTCAACTTTATTGTCATTGTGTAAAGTGTGTGTACAGATCTAATGAAAAAAAATCACACTAAGAATAATAATTCTAATAATAAAACAATAATAATCTTATACTCATAATACGCCCAACTGCTGCATTAAAAACATTTTAAACAGCATTAAAAAAACTTTTAATGGAAAGTCAAAGCCCTCTCTGAAAGAGAGATCCAAAGCTGGGATACAGCTGATGAGAAGGTTCTAAGCCATAGATTCACACATAGTTTGTGAGGCAGCGGGACTGTGGGTCTGATGTGGTGGTCTGCAGCACAGGAGCTGCTCAAGGGACGGTGCTCTCCCCTTTCCTGTTCAGTACACGCCCGACTTCAAACACAACACACACCACTGTCACCTCCAGACGTTCTCTGATGTCACTGCTATTGTTGGCTGTGTATCGGGAGGGGATGAGCAGGAGAACAGAGGAGTTATCTCTGACTTTGTGATCTGGTGCGGAAACAACCACATGATCCTCCACACCAGCAAAACAAAGGAGCTCATGCTGGACTTCAGGAGGTCACCTCCACCACACACACCGGTGATCATCCAGGGCTCAGACACTGAGGCGGTGAAAACACTTAAGTACCTGGGTGTTCACCTCAATAATATGTTGGACTGTACAAACAACACTGACGTCCTGTACTAGAAGGGCCAGACTCGCCTCCATCTGCTGAGGAGACTGAGGTCTTTCGGTGTGGGCAGACAACTCCTGAGGACCTTCTA
>SOMO01000010.1:1460958-1478239 GCA_028128575.1 Paedocypris carbunculus | reverse complement strand
TGTCCATGTGTGTGTGTTTGTTTGATACACTTACCACCCTCACTAGTTCTCAAGCAATGTTGGTCGTTTGGTTAATCCGATTTTCCCGTCTTCTAGAGTACATCCAGACCATTATGATGATGGAGGAGTCTGTGCAGCACGTTGTCATGACAGCTATCCAAGAGGTTATTACACGCAACTGTGCGTGTGTGTGTGTCTTGACTTTGTGTTGACTGTTGTCTGTATGCAGCTGATGAGTAAAGAGACACCGGTGTCAACGGGCAGTGACTCGTACGTGGATCTGGACAGACAGGTGAGATTAAAACCAATAAATTGAGGGACACTCAGCTGCCAGCCAAGTGAGCGTGTGTGTGTGTGCTTGTGCAGCTGAAGAAGACGCTGGAGGAGCTGAACGAGGCTCATACCAGTAAAGAGGAGATCGCTCAGCGATGTCACGAGTTGGACATGCAGGTATGGCGCTGCATGATGGGATGGAGGATTGAGTGGTTGTGACCCTCCCCCCTCTGACCCTCAGGTGGCGGCTCTTCAGGAAGAGAAGAGCAGTCTGCTGGCCGAGAATCAGGTTCTGATGGAGAGGCTCAACCAGTCCGACTCCATGGAGGACGTCAACAGCCCGGCAGGTCGCAGACACTTGCAGCTGCAGACACAGCTGGAGCAGCTGCAGGAGGAGACGTTCAGGTGACACTTGGTGCTCGCGATGACCCACTAACGCTCTGCTGCGTTGCTTGCTTCATCACGGGGAACGCTTTGATTTTGGGGTGAAGGGTGATCCACGCGTGTTTTTGTGAGATTTAGCTGAAGGTTAGAAGTAGGGATGTACCGAATTTTCGGCCATCGGTTTTCGGCCGAAACACTTTTTTCACCAAAACAACACGGCCGAAAGTTGATGACGTAAGCAGAGACCGTAAGAGCGGTGGCATATAGCGGAGCGCCGATCACGAGCTCCCGCGACATTCACTTCACACCAGTGGCTCTTAATAGAGAACGTTGTCTCTCTTCTTACTCCGTTTGAGCAGCAAACTAAAGAGATCTGCTCATCTGATGAGTCTGTAGCGGACGCTAATCCTTTACTGGGGTCAACAATATAAATGGCCCAGTGGCCCGTACAAACTTTTAAAACCAACCGGGCCACCAGATCGGTCCAACTGCTGGCCCGGTGTGCCAGTAAAGATGACTCATGAGAAATCAAATTTCTCATTATTTATCTGCATTTCTGTTTAATCGTTTCGCTCGCTTTACGAGAATTAAATAAAGCGTTATTGTATAATTGTATAAAGCGTTATGTGATCCCGACAGTCTTAGACTAATATGCAGCGCGTTTTTGGTGCTCCGCCTCCAAACGCCGTGCTCAGTGCTGCTCACTCCTGCCGAAGTGCGAGTCCCGCGGATGTGCGCCTGCGCCGCAGCGGCATATATAGTATACACAAGTAGCAAGTTCCTCGCGAATAATCTCGTTGACTCTTGGCATCAAGAATGAAAAACGAGATTAAATAAAGCAGCGCGGGTGAAAAAAGGCGGCAACTGCTTAGCGATAATTTGTTAAAAGAAATTTTTGTTAAATCACGAAACCCTAACGCGGCTTTCTTTGCGCTTTTCACGACTGTGCAATAACGACACACTTTATTAAACTACTATCATGAATATTACACGAAGCGTATCTGACTCGTGATGTCCGTCACATTCAGGCGCAGCCTCGTCACACGAAGTGATCCTTTTGTCCAAGATTTCAAACGTCTAAACACATGTTTGAAATAATTTATTTTATGATCTTTAATAAAAATATCCAGACATTTTGGGAGTTAGTTTAAATTAAAAGATAAATTGAATTATATATTTGTATTTCCAGTTATTTAAAAACACCACTTATATTTCTGGGGTCGACAATATAAATGGCCCGGTGGCACACTTTGATAAAAATGTTGAACGCACTTTTAAAACCAACCGGGCCACCTGATCGGTCCAACTGCTGGCCCGGTGGGGCCAGTAAAAATTACTCGATAAAAAAATTTCTCATTATTTACCTGCATTTCTGTTAAATTGTTTCGCTCGCTAACTACCGCTAACGCGTTATGTGATCCGACCCGACAGTCTTTCTAATGTGCAACGAGTTCTTTGCGCTCCGCCTCCAAACGCCGTGCGCGGCTGCTCTCTCCCGCTTGAGTCCCGCGGTTCTGCGCACGTCGCCGCATCATACACACGTAGCAATTTCCTCGCGAATAATATCGTTAAATCTGGATATGAAACACGAAAAGCGAAATGAAATAAGCACCGCGGAAGGAAAATGACGGCAACTGCTTAGCGATAATTTGTTAAAAGAAAAGTTTGTTAAACCACGAACCGCTAACGCAGCTTTCTTTGCGCTTTTCACGACTGTGCAATAACGACACACTTTAATATTAAACCATAATACAATAGCCAAACTACTACCATGAATATTATCTGAAGAACAGAGTATCTGACGCGTGAAGTCCGTCACATTCAGACACAAGCAGCCTCATCACAAGAAGTGACCCTTAGTTCAAGATTTCAAACGGCTAAACACACGTTTGAAATAATTAATTTGATGATCTTCAATAAAACTATCCAGACATACTGGGAGTTTGTTTAAATTAAATGATAAATTAAAATATATTTTTGTATTTTCAGTTATATGTTGTCGTTGTTGCATCTAATTTATTTCAAAATGGTTTTTGCATTTTTTTGTAAGGTCAACACCTTTTGCAGTTTAAATCACTCTGGCAGGAGTAAAATCACCACTTATATTTACTATGGCACTTTGATTAAGTCACTGCTGTGACACTGCTCCTTTTATATGTAACATGCACTTAAATGTTACATTATTTGCACTTAAATGTTTTGACGATAAATGTTCTTTTATTATTGATGTTTTTAAACTGATATTGATTCATTCTGAACAGAGCAAACCAGACACTGCAGGGGAACTATATGACAAAACTGCCAAAAACACTTAAACATTGCAAACTTTTTAAGATTGGTTGCAGAATAATTTGTGCAGCAGCAGCTCAGTCAGCAGAGCTGGAGTTGGAAACACCCTGTGTGTGCGCGCATCAGGGAGAATATCCGCCACACGCAATAATTTAAATCCGTATTATTATTATTATTACTTTTGTTGTATTTTGGGGCGCCGTTCTAATTTAATGGTAGAAACACTGCACAGTCCCAGTGGGCGTGATGACGCACGGAACAGTCATATGCGTTTATTACCTGCGGCAAAACTGAAAATGAACAGGGAAAATGAGCGAGGAAACACAACAGTGTATGTCTGCCAACTTGAACATTTTAGTTCCTGAAAAAGGATTTTATTCTGAAATGTGTCTGTTTACGCCGGCTTCAAACCAGAAGACGACACTTAGCAAACAATATACGTACAGCAAACATCTACAGTTGAGGACCAAATTATTAGCTGTCCTACAAAATAATTATTATTTCAAAAGTGCTTTTTAAACAGAGCTAATCATTTTGTCCTCAACTGTACATAATACTGTACTGTAACCTTATTTTTTTATGTTTAATGGTGGATTTTTTTTTGTTTACATTACTTTTACATTTATATTTTTCATTCCATTTATTTAGATTTAAATCAGAGAGTAATAAGTGTTATTGTATTGCTCTTTGACAACCTGATTTTCAGGGTTAAATATTTAAAATAATAAAATATCCAGAAATAACCGTGATCTTATTCTAAGCAACAAAGTCGTTATTCTCATCAGCTCTGCTGGTAGGGTATTGGGACGGTGCAGGTTTTGTTAATGGCTGGCGTGTGGTCTACACTGGCAGGATGAGCTGTTTGGAGGAATCTCAGATGTGCTGGCAGTGCCAGTCTCTGCCCTCTCGCCTCTACATCAGCTCCATCTCTGTGGAGGTAACAGCACCTGACCCCTCGACTCGTCACTGCAGCATTTGTTTTCGCACTTATCCTCACCATAGTCTACGTAGCTGCATGTGATGAGAGGTGGAGTGCACAGTAGAGGGTTGAATCAGGTCAAAGGTCACCCCCAAACCAAAGACTCACATTTCCAAAGCACGTCTTTCTCTTGACCTCCCTTGACCTTTTTTTCTACTTCTGATTATCTGCTCATTTCAGTTTTCACGTTCACTACTCTTTCAGATAGGGATGCACAGATACTGATGCCGGTATCGGTATCGAGCTCGATACCACATTTTCTAAAGTACTCTGTACTCGTCAAAAGTCCACCGATACCGGAAGTGAGACATGTTTACGTTTGAGCGTTAACGCGGATTTAAAAAAATAAATGTCGTTCTGTTCTGTGTAGTAAGTGTCTTTATATAGCCTGTGTGGACATCTACTGTAGCCTATTTTATACAAATTGCTTCACTTGCTTTGGATAAAAGCGTCTGCCAAATGACTGTAAAGTAAAGAGCGGCGTTAAAAGTGTTAATCCCAAGTGCGCGTATGCCCCGCCCACCAGCGCTCCAGCAGCAGACGGAAACTAAGGGTGCTTTCACACCTGTAGTTCGGTTCATTTGGTCCGGACCAAGGGACTATAATGATACATTGTTGCATTTCTCTGGCATTTTAGTCCCCTTTCACACCACACTTTTTGCTCTCATCCGAACCGAACCAAAATTCAGTCATGTGACAACATTCACGTCACTCATTGGCCAGATGTGTCCTTTTAATATTTCTAATTCTTTTCAACGAATCAGAATTAGTTATTTAGCAGGTAAATTCCACAAATAAAGCAAATAGACAACATGCCGTTATTTAGTCTGGAGAGACGACTTTGAGAGCGCGGGCTTTGTGCCTGTATTATCCTGTATATAGCGTGTATTGATCGCTTGAGACGAATGTTTATTATATACACACATATTTATATTTCGAGAGTGTAGCGCGGATGCGACTGCAAAAAAAAATATTTTAATGCTGCATGCGGCACTCATCTTCCATGGATCGCACTTCACTTCAGGAGAAAGCGTGACACGGAATCGGAGATATTCCTCAGCGCAGCGTCACAACGGCAGCGGATTTTGGTCAAAATTCACTCATTGGCCAGATGTGTCCTTTAAATATTTCTTAAACTGCTTTTCAACTAATCATAATTGGTAATTCATAACTAATCAAATTAAAACATGGAATCGTCTCGTATTTGAGATTGAAATTGCACGTTCCGCTTTGAATCAACACGGGAATGGATGTGTCCCGTCCTCTTTATCATTTTTTTTAAAGCATGGTGATAACAGTGTAATTATTATCAAAACTTTAATAATTAATGTGTTGATAAATACATTAATTTAAAAAAAAAATGGTTAAATGGTGACCGGTATGTGAAAACCTAGCTGAAGTTGTTTTTTGTAATTTACTGTTATCTACATGAAATAAAGAGCAGTCTGTTAAAATAATAAGAATGTTAAAATATTATTTCATTTTAATACAAAACCTGAGTAGCACTGTCACTGTTTAAACTTTCTATAATTATTTATCCTGTAATATGTTGCAAACAACATGCTTTTCATTTTAAATAAATGTTCTTAATTTCAAACTAGCCCCTTTTTTAAATTATATGACTAAAGCTGTTACCTGTAAATTTCAATCATGTGTTTCTTAAGTACTCGGCATCGGTATCGGCGAGTACTGAAATGCAAGTACTCTTACTCGTTTTCCAAAAAAAATGGTATTGGTGCATCTCTACTTTCAGACTCTCTCTACACTGTGTTTCTTTCTTTACCCTTATTTTTTTTCTACCATAAAATTATCTACCGTATTTTCTGTACTATAAGCCGCACATGTATATAAGCCGCATCCGCTGTATTTTTGAAAAAAAAAATAAAAAAAGATAAACAAGCCGCAACTGCATACAAGCCGCATCCACTCTATTAAAAAAAGTTCACGTTGACACTACGGGTGGGGACAACGTTAGTGCCTCGCTCCCTCCTCTCAGGGAACAAGGGTTTCAGTCAAAATTGGGAGAGTTTTGCAAGCCACAGATATGTATGTTTTTGGATTAGATACAGTGTTCCCTTGCTACTTCGCGGCTGGACTATTGCGGATTCACTGCTTCGCAGATTATTTTTCTTTATTACGTATGTTCGCGGATTCACGGCTTTGCGGATTTTTTTTATTACATATGCACAAATTATAAAAGAAATATATCGAAATATTCGTGCGCTGATGTCGATTCTTGAGCCGTTACCACCCGAAAGACCTGGCCACGTCTTGCGCGCAAACGACCGTATCTCGGCGGAGGATGCTCGTAGCGACTCGAGAAGGGCGTCAGCGGACACGTCTCGGCGCGGAGATGCGAATCGCTATGTCGGACGTCCCCCCGCGACCATCGCACAAACCCCAGCTACGTGCGCTTGCGCCTGATGTTCCCCCATTCAAACACTTTGAAAATGATTATCTCCGCAGGGACGAGTGCTAGCGAGAAGCAGGGTATATTATATATGAATATTTCATTCCGTTACTGTACACATAACAATTTTTCGTTTTTACGTGGTGTAACTATTGTTTTTTTGCTTGCATTCTTTCCTTTAAATACTGTGAAATTTTATAGTACGTGGTAGCATGATAATTTTTCGTTTTTTACGTGGTGTGCATAAAACAATGAAACACTTACTGTTTTATTGCTTGACATTTGTTCCGTTGTACTGTATGTATCTAAAATACCGTTCAAATTTTTTGTACATACTGCTTAACAATCTTTCATTTTTTTATGTTGTGCACTTACTGTTTTATTACTTGACATCTGTTCCTGTGATTTTTGTACTGAGATGTTTGTTAACATTACTTTAATGTATGTAACTAAAAAGATCCTTTCCTAACCCGTAACACGGCAGCAACTTTGCTGATTAAAACTTATAAAAATTATATCTGCTTAGAGCGGCCCTAGCGGTGGAAAAAAATCCGCAGAATAGCCGCACCTTTGTATAAGCCGCATGGTTCAAAACCTATGAAAAAAGTAGCGGCTTATAGTCCAGAAAATACAGTACATCTTTTTGTTCTAATCTTCTGTTTTTTGTTTCTAATCTTTTGTTCTCTCTTATCTTTTTACCTCACTCTATACCCTTTCTTTCTGTCTACAATTTATTTTTCTCTACTTTTTCCATTCTTTTTCTCTATTATGCCATTTTATATTGTTTTGTTCCACCCTTTCACTCCTTGTTCTCAATATTTTTTTAAATTCTGTTTTCCCTTTGTTCTTTCTATCCATTATTTCTCTATCCTTTCATTCTGTCAAATTTTTTTAAATCTTACTGCTTATTCTTTCTCTCCCTGTTCTTCCATTCTTCACTGCATCTACTTTCTCTTTCGTTCTCTGCACTTTATTTGTCTCTCCACCTGTGTCCCAATATTTTTCTCACTTTACCTACTTTCACTATGTTGTTCACTCTTTTTTCTGGTATGTTTTTATCAGGGTTCCTACGGGTGCTTGAAATCCTTGAAAATGCTTGAATTTTAATACTGTGTTTTCAAGGCCTTGAAAGTGCTTGAATTTTGAATGAAGTGCTTGAAAATGCTTGAAATTTAAATTGTGTAGAAACATGCATTTTAGCAGCCAAAAAGCACAGCAAAAAAAGGTGTAACTGCAATAACGTGCGTTAAAAATAAATAACGCAAGCGATTTAATTTTTAATTCTTAATAGCGATGACGCGCTAATTTTGACAGCCCTGCTTCAAATATACATTTCATCACAACTGTATGTTGCTGGAAAAACTTGAACATGAACCTTGAAAGTGCTTGAATTTTATCTTTCAGAAAGTGTAGGAACCCTGTTTTATGCGTTAACTGAGTTTGATGAATTCTCCCCCTCTTTAGACTGGAGGCTGCAAAGGACGATTACCGCATCCGATGTGAGGAGCTGGACAAGGAACTGACAGATGTCAAAGGTCAAAACGAGGACTTGACCTCTCTGGCTGAGGAGGCGCAGTCGCTGAAGGATGAGATGGATGTCCTCAGGTGAGACTGGTCAAAGGGATCAGAGGTTAAGCTGTGGCATTGTAACATTGAGTGTATGTGTGTGTGTGTTTCAGGCACTCGTCAGATAAGGTGTCCAAGTTAGAAGCTCAGGTGGATCTGTACAAGAAGAAGCTGGAGGACCTTGGTGACCTGCGGCGGCAGGTGAAGCTGCTGGAGGAGAAGAATACCAGCTACATGCAGAACACGGTCACTCTGGAGGAAGACCTTCGAAAAGCCAATGCAGCTCGTGCACAGCTGGAGTCCTACAAACGACAGGTCCGAATACCGAGACGGCCTGACGTGTTGTCACCGAGACTGACCACGATCTTGTGTGCTCACAGGTGGTCGAGCTGCAAAACAAGCTCTCGGAAGAGTCCAAGAAGGCAGACAAGATGGAGTTTGAGTACAAGCGAGTGAAGGAGAAGGTGGATTCTCTTCAGAAAGAAAAAGAAGTGAGAGCTCTGTAATGTCACACTAGATCTATGACGTCATAGTGATGATGGATGACACATACAATTGGCAAGTCTTCTACTAATCACCTGATTTTTTGTGTGTGTGTGTGTAGCGGATGAGGACAGAACGGGACTCGCTGAAGGAGACGATCGAGGAGCTAAACTGTGTTAAAGCACAAGAGTCTCAGCTGACAGCAGGTGGAGCTCACCATATCACTCAATTTCAATGTTCAAGTTCAGAGCAATTGTAAGGCGCTTTTCAGTTTTAACTGTCTCAAAGCGCACATGTGTGAATATGTAAGAGGATTGATGCTTTTTATTCATTAGTAGTAGCAAGCACATATGTGCCACAGTGGCCAGGTAAAAAACCTCTCTAACAAGGAAAAAAACCCGGGGAGAAGCCAGCTCACTGGTGCAAGTCTCCTCTGGCATTCTAACACTACACAATCGGAACAGTTGGTTGTTCCGCGCCATTGTAATGATAGTTCCGGAAGATGTTCCCTTCCTGAGTGGGGATAAAGGCAGCTCCATTTCTCCACATCAACAGCGTCATCAGGTCTACAGAGATCCAGGAGGCATCATAGAAAAGATTAACCCAAAGCTCCGTACGGCACTCAGTGCTCAGGAGAGGAGTAAAACACAAAAAAAAACAAAGCAAATTAGGAAAACATGAAGTACCATAATTAAAGATTTTGAGATTTTTAGGAGGTGCAAGTGTGATTCTGTTCCGAGCACTAAACTAGGCAGCCTTTCTATATACGATTATATAAACTTATTCTGTAAGTTATATGCTTCGTTGAAGAGAACAACAACACACACACATTCTGTCTGGTATGTTCAATATATCACTGTCTTTCTGTCAGGGTTGCTTCCACTCGGCAGTACCGAAGCATCTGATTCGCTGGCTGCTGAAATCATCACACCAGAGATCCGGTATGTGCACACACATATTTTCATGTGCCCGTTTTTTTTTTTCCCAAAGAATCTGAAGTATTGTGTGTTGTGTGTGTATCAGAGAGCGAATGATTCGCTTGCAGCATGAGAACAAGATGCTGAAACTAGCGCAGGAAGGATCCGACAATCAGCAGATTGCGCTGCTGCAGAGTCTCCTGGATGACGCAAGCGGTCGCAAGAACGAGCTACAGACGGAGAACCGGTGAGAGCCGTGTGTGTGTGAGCGTGTGTGTGTGTTCACTCTGTGCTTGTGTGTGTCAGACTGCTGAATCAGCGTCTGCTGGAGGGTCAGTCTCAGGTGGAGGAGCTGCAGAAGTCTCTTCAAGAACATGGGTCAAGATCAGACGACGTCAGTCTAACACACGTTTAACGCATGTGTTTTACATATATGCATACATATATCCAACCACTCCCTCCATCTTTCTTCTGTTGCAGTCTGTTGTGATGAAGAGGAAGTGTCAGGAGCATCTGTGAGTAGCATCTCTCCCTTTCTGTCCTATCGTCACAAAAGGATCACCAGGTCATCTCACTTTTTTGTTGAACAGAGATAAACTTCGAGACGTCACGGCTGAACTTCAAAAGAAGAACCTAAAGTTGGAGGAGCTGGAGAACAGACACACAACCAGTGGTGAGACACTCGGTGGAAATGTGTGCGTGTGTGTTGATCATCTCTGGTCTGACTCAACATTTTCAGCTCAGAAGACCGAAGAGCTGGAGGAAGCGCTGAAAAGGAAAGATGAAGACATGAGGCAGATGGAGGAGAGATACAAGAAGTACCTGGAGAAAGCCAAGAGCGTACGTGTGTGCGTGTGTGTGTGTATTTGTGTCTGTGTGAGCGGAATCTCTAAATGACGCAAATGAATCCAATCCTACTACGTATTGACTATTGTGGGAGAGACTTTTGATTGGACGAAACACCTGTCAATTAAATGACATCTGTTTACATCATGGGTGCTCATTGGCTCATGTGTCTAGACATCCAGTGTATTTCTTCTTATCAGGCAAATGGCTATAAAATGAATAAAGTCTTTTAGAAGCCAAACACATTTTCTTTAACAATTTTTTTACTTGGGGGTTTAGTCCAAGTCAAGAAGTACATACAAGAAAAATGCATGTATTATTAATCAAAGAAAGGTTTTAAATTGTATGTTGTATTTGTATGTTCATTTATTCAGGGCCATAATGGGTTCTAACATTTGACAAAGCTCACCTCACTTTCATTTAATTTTTTTTTTTAATTACAAGTTTTTTTTAATTATAACTTTTGGTGTGTCTGTGTGTGCAGGTCATTCGTACTCTGGACCCTAAGCAGAACCAGGGCTCTGCTCCTGAAGTGCAGGCCCTGAAGAACCAGCTGCAGGAGCGGGAGAGGATGCTGCACTCACTGGAGGTTTGACACCCACGCACACACACACACACACACACACACACACACACACACACACACACGCACACACACAGCGGTGTCTCACTGCTCCGTGTCTGTGTGTAGAAGGAATATGACAAGACAAAATCTCAGAGAGATCAAGAGGAAAGGCTTGTTGTTTCTGCTTGGTACAACATGGTGAGTCCTTTCTCTTTTCTCCACTACCTTTCAATCACTGTGTTTTTGTTACCTCTGTCTTTTTATACCCTGACATACAAAATCAGTCCATGCAAGAGCCGTTTTGTTCGTCAAAAATGACTTCAGCTGAGATGTATTTTACAAGTAATCCATCTAATCTGTGCTATGACTTGTAAATTCAGGCAAAATATTATCATAAAGCATAAAATATTGGTAATAAAAATCATGTTACATAGTAGAGCTGCCCGATTAATCGTTAAAAGATCGCAATTTCGATTCAGCATTTATACAACTCTGCCAAACTTTCTGATCTACGATCAGCGATTTCTGTCAGACCACTCGTCCACGCGTGTGCGCATCGAGCGAAGATTAGTTATGCGCAATCGTTTCAATATTCTAAAGGAAAGATGATCTTGCATTATTTCTGTCGTATTTTGGGGCGACTCTCGTGGGACGCACATGACGAACACCTGCGGTTTCGCGCAGCAGCGGTCACGCGGCTAATTACATGCGCGAATGTTGAGTCGAGTGCCAGTCGAGTTTAAATAAACAGGGAGAATGAGTGTATTAAATACAACGGTAAAGTCAGTCTGCTATCAATTCTTACCTTTTACTACCAGAAAAAGGATTTTATTCTAGTGTGTGTGTGTGTGTGTGTGTGTGTGTGTGTGTGTGTGTGTTTACTCTGGTTACTGGTCAAAAGTGCTTTTATACAGAGCTAATAGTTGTGTCCCCAACTGCACATAATACTGTTCCTTGGAATGTTTAATTTTAAGATTAATGGTGATTTATTTTTTATTTTTTTTTACAACATTACATTGTTTCATTCAATTTATTTATATTTGAAGTATTATAAATAAGTGTTATCTTGTTGCTTTTTGACAACCTGATCTTCAGGGTTGAATATTTAAAATAATAAAATATTCAGAAAGAATCGTGAAATTAATCGTAATCTTTGTTTTAACCAAAAAAATCGTGATTTTCATTTTTTCCAGAATCGTGCAGCTCTATTACATAGCAGTTGTTTAGTCTGCCATTTGGCAGTTGCTTTTAAAGGTACAATTATATAATGATGCAGCCATAATGATAATAATCTCACTTGAACGATTACCGCCTTCTTGAAATGATGTCGTGCAGATCCCTGAGATTACGTAAATCTCAGGGATTTGCATGCCGTCATTTCAAGATGGCGGCTCTATTTGGCAACACTTGTGACGCAGATTCTGGGAGAAGGCAAGCTTGTTTTATGTTGTGGAAGCAAGCTAGTGTTTTTGTAATTTATTTAATTTGGAAAATGTGGAAAAAAGATTAAACAATTGTTTTTTGCACGTCTGGACTCTCGTCTCCATGCACACTAGCGGTAAAAGAAAGACGTGAAAGAAAAATATTTCAGACAAAATTTTCGCTGCAGCGCATTTCTTTACAGGATTTTTGTTATATAAGACATTCGTTCTGTGCTTTATATGTAAAAAGTGAGGTGACGGCAATATGGCCACTAGGGACCACACTGAATTGGTGCTCTGCATTTAACCCATCCGTGAAAGTGCACATACACACAGTGAAGTGAACACACACAACCCGGAGCAGTGGGCAGCCTAAGCCGTGGCGCCCGGGGGGCAAGTGGGGTTCAGTGTCTTGCCCAAGGACACTTCGTTGCAGAACTAGTGGTAGAGGGGATTCGAACCTGCAACCTCTCGGACACGAGTCCATGTCCCCTACCACTGGACCACAACTCCCCAGTAAATTCTGACTTGCTATCTCAGTCACTCTCTCACTGCCTGTTTCTCTCTCACTCTTTTTCTGCGTCTGTATTTGTTTTTTTCTTTCCATCTCACACTCTCACGCCTTTTCTCTTTTTCTCTTTCTGCCTGTTGACCACTCATTCCACCTGCTCCACGTTTCTATCACACACATATTTGTTCTGTCACTTTGTTACGGTCTCTCGTTCATGATCCCCTCTTCCTCTCTCTCTCAGGGGATGGCTCTGCAGAAGAAGGCTGCAGAGGACCGGTTGGCGAGCACAGGCTCAGCTCAGTCGTTTCTGGCGCGGCAGAGACAGGCCACCAGCAGTCGAAGGACGTACCCGGGTCACGTGCAGCCCACCGCAGCCAGGTAGAAACTTCACCCTCCACACAGTCCTGACCACCACCTGTGAGCAGCTCTGCGGACACTCCTGAGAAACTGGGAGGATGAGGATGATGAAAAGCAGAATTGGACTGTGATTGTATGGTTCTGTTGCTTCTGTGCTCTGAAGCAAACTTCATGCTGGTTACACGGCAGTTTTATTTTGAGAGCTGTTTGTCAGTCCATACTCGTACACACTCATGCAAAAACGCAAACTCTCTCCCTCACAACAAACTCACTCTTTTTTTTCTCTCTCTCACACACACACACACACACACAAGCTCTGAGTGACTGACAGCTGCCACTCTCTCTTTTTACAGTGATGTTAAGGCGTGAGCATCCGGGGGCGGGGCTGCATGACTTGTCAGGGGCGGGGCTGCATGACTGCTTCTCAATAGAATTGGTGCTGCTGAATTTAACCCATGGACTGTCTCTAACTAACCTGGAGCACTAACTGCTGTGGCGTGGACTGTCTCTACCCACTGAGACCTACTGCTGCTGCTGCTGCTTCATCACTCACTCCATCATCTTCTTCAAGCCATTCAGAGTGGAGAGAGTGTTCACTTACCACTAGTATTGAAGCTGCAGCTGTTCTTTTTTGATTTTATGTTCTGATGATGTTACATGATTTTTCAGCTGTTACTGGTCTTTCTTGACTGTTCAGACTAACATTTTATAGATTTCATGTCTGTCAGCCACTGGCGTGTGTGAGTGCGTGCGCGTGAGAGAGAGACAAGAGAGTATCTGATCTTCTCTCAGTGTAAATAAAGCTTGTATAAACTCGGTTAGTATTTTTTGTGTTTGTTTGTGTTCAATTATTGTTGTAAGACCCACACACTGTATTTCTTTCAACTATTCGCTTTTACTTTTTTTTAAATTTGACATTAAATTAAATGTACAGTATACTGTATTTAAACATGAATTTATGGACATAAACGCTAACAAGTCAGACAAATGCATAGCAAGTACTGATAACGGGCTCTATCCCTTCTATATCTTTGTGTGTCTGTTTACATTACAAGCGTTCATGTCTTAATATGTTTATGACACTTCAAAACCAGAAGCGCGCACACACTGTGATAAGGTAATCTCCGTGTCAGGATCTTTATCAACTACTGTTAGGCTCTTCTCTCTCGTGTTTGGTGTTAAACTTCTCTGCGTGACGCCTCGTCTCACAAATGAAACAAGTATTAACTCAACATTAACACAACACAACAAACGGCGCGCAATCACCTCCATTAACATCATCACACGGGCGCGCGAAAACACACGCGCAGTGCACTGACACTTCAGCGCTACTCTCGGTCCGTCTTCATCTGACAGTGACGCCATCTATGTGCAGTGCACAGATGACCAAATGAACGTTATATAGTTATTTAGGAAAAATACGCGGGAAATTTCACATGCCCAAGTTGAGATCGTCTGAAATTCACCTGATGAGATGTTTTCGTTTCTGTTTACTTTTTAAATAAAGTTGAAAAGTTCACAAGTTACTGTAAAAGCTAATTTTACTGAGACGCAAAATCTACATCCAATTATCGGCTTGTATGTACGTGTTTAATACATTCATTTGATTGATTGTTGATCAACCTGATAGCTGACGGGAATCCAGGTGGGATCTCGAGGATGTTGAGAAGATGAGATGTTGAAGAGTTTGAAGGTTGGGAATATGAGATGTTTAGGGGGGAAGTGTTTTTCAAGACATTTATTCGGCTTTCAGTCCTTGAGTGTTTAACGTTGGGTTTGTGGTGTCCGGCTGAAAGACGTTGATCTGGCAACCCCGAATATCCAAGATGGCGTCTCGACCCGGTGAGTCCCGCTGGGGTCCGAGATGCTCGAATCGCTTTATTTATTCAGTGTGGGGGAGAACAGGGGGCTGGGGGGAGGCAGCGCAAAGCCCCTCGCGCACAGACTTGGTCACTTGTTGAGCTGCAGCGCGAGACGGTGACGGACGCAGAGGAACCGGGTCGTTGTGGAGTCGCATGAGTTTCTCGTAGCAGTTGGGACTTCTCTGGAGTTTACCGTCATGACGAGCGCGAATGCACGTTGCGGGACCTGAGGAACTTCGGGTTGGACTCGCTCACCATGTCCTAGGCGTTTCTTCTCGCCCGGACTTTCCACGCTCAAGAATGATGAATGTTCGCTGGTCCACTTTTCTCCAGACTTGCTTTGTGTTGATGGTGAGAACCGAGCAGCACCGAACTGAGCGGTTCCGCCTCAGAGACTCCAGCAGCTGCAACCTCAACACCAGAGTAAGTGTGTGCGTGTGTGTTTGTGCGTGCCCGCGCGCGTGTGTAAGAGCACAACTCTCTGTACTTCGAACCGTGTTTATTTCACTCGTGTGTTTAAGCATCAAGTCTCCGATTATATTGATCTTGTTTCTGAAGATAAAGGCGTTTGCCCTTCGTGTGTGTCAGACAGTTCACCGGATGTGTATTTGCTAATGCCAGGCGTTAAATTGTTGCTAATTAGATATTAATCGTCTATTAAAGACATTAGCAACTTCTGAATAAACATCCGTCTCTCTCTTTCTACCCCTCTCTCACTAACTCTCTTTTTATGCCTCTGTAAATGTTGTTCTTTATTTGTTTTTTTTTTTGTCGCTCTAAATCTGTCTGTCTGCCCGACTCTCGCTCACTGACTTTGTCTTTTTTTTCCTTTTCTGTATATTTAATAATTTATTACTCACTCACTCACAATTACTCACTGTCTTGTTCTCTCTTTCTGTATATTTTATTATTTTTTTTCTGTTGCTTTGTCTCTCACTCTGTCTGTCATCTACCCCCCCCCCTCTCAGTAACACACACACTCACTGATTGTTCTCCCTTTCTGTATATTGTATTATTTCTTTTCTGTTGCTTTGTCTCTCAACCTATGTCTGTCACCTCTCTCTCTCTCTCTCTCTTCCCAGCAAAGCGAGCTAAACTCTTTCCTGTGGACGATCAAGCGAGACCCCCCATCTTACTTCTACGGAACGATTCACGTGCCATACACGCGTGTGTGGGACTTTATCCCGGAGAACTCGAAGGCAGCGTTCCGGGAGAGTCACGTGGTTTATTTCGAGCTGGACCTGACCGACCCTTTCACCATCTCGGCTCTGAGCAGCTGTCAGCTGCTGCCGCGGGGCGAGAACCTGCAGGACGTGCTGCCGCGGGACGTCTACCGCCGCCTGAAGAGACACCTGGAGTACGTGAAGCTGATGATGCCGTCTTGGATGACACCGGACCAACGCGGCAAAGGCCTGTACGCAGACTACCTGTTCAACGCCATCGCCGGCAACTGGGAGCGCAAGCGGCCTGTGTGGGTGATGCTGATGGTGAACTCCCTGACGGAGGCGGACGTGAAGAGCCGCGGCGTGCCGGTGCTGGACTTGTACCTGGCGCAGGAAGCAGAGCGGATGAAGAAAAAAACCGGAGCCGTGGAGAAGGTGGAGGAGCAATGCCACCCGCTTAACGGCCTGAACTTCTCCCAGGTATTATCTTCTACCTAAGATCTGGTGTGCTGAAAAGAGTGACAGAATGCTGAGAACAACCTTGGTTGGTTGTATTTTGTGCTACTGATTGTGATGGTTCAGACTTTATCAGTAGATCTTTCCAGACCGTCTGCTGTCTATCAGATCTGCCTCTCTTGATCGCCCTGGGCATCTCGTCTAGTCTGGTCTGGGAGACTAGTCTGGCTACCTGTCTGCTTGACTAGAGACGCTTCAATGTTTTCAAAATGCGGCTTTAGAGAAAGAGTGAAGGAGCTGAGTGAGATGGCGAGAATAAGATAAAGAGAGAGAGAGAGCTAGAGTGTGAATAAGTGTGTGTTTAAGAGAGACTTAAAGAGAGCGAGCGAGCAAGTATTTCTCAACAAAAGCTATGAAGTTGTTTTAATACCCATTATTCCCTTTTATTGTTTCGTTTGCGCGTGTGTGTGTTTGTGGGTTTGAGCAGCTAATGTCTGTCAATCTGCTTCTTCTGTAATAACTCTGATAAGTGATGTAATCACTTCCCACAGTCCCCTGCAAGCGCCCTCGTGTGGAGCACATGAAAGACTCTCCTGTCAGTCTCTCTTTCACGCTGTCGCTCGCTCGACCCCTGCGGGCTCTTTGAAGTCACTCGCTCGCCACTCTGATTCTGTGCTGGAGTTCAACGTAAATCACATGAGAGCTGAAGTGGAACCCCAGCACCACTACCACATACGTACACACACACACACACACACACACACACACACACACACACACACACACACACACACACACA
>SOMO01000010.1:1396641-1428797 GCA_028128575.1 Paedocypris carbunculus | reverse complement strand
TCACACACACACACACACACACACACACACACACACACACACACACACACACACACACACACACACACACACACACCTACACACACAACAACAACCTGTACACTAAATGGACACATATCCACATACACTAACTAGAGCACACATACAACCCTTTTAATAATTCCACTCATGGCGCACGCGCGCGCACACACACACACACACACACACACACTGTTTCTCTCTCGTCACACACTAGGTAGTGTGGGCATTGGAGATGCAGACACTGAATGCACGTTTCCTCCATCACGACGGAGGACTGATCAATAATCAATCAGAAAAGAGCTGACGCTCCTCATCTATCAGCTGCAGGAAATCACTCGCACACCTGGACTATCCACACACTCACACACACACGCACACACACACACAATCGATTGACTGATTGATCGATTGATCAGCTCAGTGTGTTTGACTGACGGGTGGAAGAGGAGTCTTGATGAGCCGTTCAGATTAAACGTGACAGTCAACGTCAGGAAGGAAAGATCTATCACGGCGGGTTATTACAGTCGGGGAGAGGAGATGGATTACTGTTACTACTCCATTAACAAAGCTGGTATTCGCAACAGCACAGATTGTACGTTTGAAATTCATAAAAAGCAGGGCTTTGTTTTAGAAATGGAATATGATGCAAAAAAAACGTCCACTAAAAATACCCAAATCTGTGTGTTTTTTGTTGTGAGATAAGGGAGAGAGAGAAAGACAGGAAGTGGAAAGAAAGAGACAAGGATAGTCTGAACAAAAGCAAAGAGAGAGAGAGAAAGAAATATAGTAAATAGAGAAATACAGAAAAGATTGAGAGATGAGACAGAGAAAGAGCACAAAAAGGGAAAGAGAAAGCAAGGAAATGAGAGTGAGAGAAAGAGAAGAGAATGAGTAAGAAAAAGAGAGAGTTATTACCTGTCCATTTGTGTAATTTCAGATTTTTTCTTCATCAATCTTTTTTTCAAATTTTCTCTGTTTCTCTTTTTGTCTCACTCTTGGGTGATCCCTTGTTATCTCTCCATCTGTTTTACTCTCTTGGAGTTTGTTTTTATTTTTCTGACCTCTCTCTGCTTGTCTTTTGACTCTCTCTCTTTCTCTCACTCTCTCGCTCTCTCTCACGTTTTCTCTCACTCTCTCTCTCTCTCTCTCTCTCTCTCTCTCTCTCTCTCTCTCTCCCTCCTTACTTGCTGTCTCTGTCTGTCTTTCTTTTTTGTCATCATTGTAGACAAGGCACACACACACACACACACACACACACACACACACACACACACACACACACACAGAAAGAGAGAGATGAGGATGATGATGGTGTGATTCTCAGCTCCCTTGAGTTTGTGGACTTCCTTCATCCATGGCGTCTGAACGGATCTGAAGAGTGTTTCTGGTGACGGCTCGGGAAGATGCTGATGGAAACCTGAATCAGGTTCACTTCAGGTCATGTGCCACAAGGCAGACGAATGCAACTGCTGATGATGAGTTGGAGAACCTTCCACAAGCGTCTGATTGTTTTGTGTTTCAGCCTGCAGAGAAGAGAGGAAAAGAAAGAAAGAGAGAGATTATTGGACTTGCTATTTTTCTGATGAAGACTTGATGGATTGTGCCGCATGCGGCCGAGGGGCATGATGGGAAAGGGAGAGAGAGAGGGACACGGGGCGATCCAGTGATGTTGTGGAATACTAATGTACCTGGGAAACGCAGACCCCTCACTTTTAGTCTGTGTGGTCAGAGGCATCCGATGACCTGTCCCTGCTGATCACGTGACTCTTCACTTCCTGTCGCTGCAGAAGCGTCCCCTGATTGGTCAAAAAACCTTGGTTTAACGGTTCTTTGATTTTGAAAATGGCTTATGTAGTTATTAGGTCTCTCACGCACTCATTCTTCCTCACTGTCTCGTTAACTCTTCCTCTCTCTCACTTTAACATTCTCTCTTGCTGTGTGTTGAGAGTATTTTTGTTCAACATGGGAATCCTTGTGTCTCCATAAATATGCATTTTTGTCCAGAATGATGTTTTCACAGTAGATAATTGATTTGCATGATTAAATAAAATGGTTTACTTTGTGTGTCTCTCTCTTGCTCTCTTTCACATACGCTACTCTCCTCTGTATATTTAGTTCTTTCTTTTCTGTCTCTCTCTCTCTATTTCTCTCTCTCTCTTTCTCCACCTCTCTTTTCCCCCTTTCTCCCTGATTGTGTGCTGTAAATAGATGTGGTGTGCTGCAGCAGTTATTCTGGGAGTCTGACTCTGCAGTTACACCAACACACTGGTGCTTCATCATCCAATCAGCTTTTCCTCCATCGGCTCCAGATCTTGTGGAATCTGCTGCTGTTGTTCTCTGCCTCAGATGTTGCAGATATACGTCTTCTTATACGTTATAAGTCTCAAGTTGTAAGTCTCTATGTTTAGATCACTCAGTCCAGGTCGTTCGTGCGGAGCGTGGTTCTCATGAGATAGTTGAGATATGGAGGTGGAAGTTGAAAAGTTTCACCAACAATTCAGGTGGGTTCTTTGAGTCGGAAAGAAGTTCTATTCTTCAGGTCCAACCCTACCCTGTAAGCGATGGACTTGGAGATGTAGTGGTTGATTTGAATCTGCAACCTTTTGGTCACTCTCAACAAATAGGTCTCAAACAAAAAAAATCTGCCCCTATTTTGTCTTTCTGTCTTCCATTTTTTGGGCCATGCTTCTGTGTCCTGGTTTTACTTCAGGTACTGTGTCTGGTACCGAAGGTTTTCCAGTGTACCCCTCAGAAACACTCTTCTCTGCATTGGACAGCATGAACTATGATGCTCATCTTCTGTTTTGGAGTCATTGAGATATTTGTGGTGAACAAGTAAAATGCGTGTCCCCAAAACCCTTTAAAGATTTTCTGAAACACTGCTCATGTTTGGCCAATTGGATATGGACCAAGTTATTCTGCTGGTGTTTTTTCTGGACTGGGGTGGTGCTTTGCTGGAAGTATGTGAAGGGTAGTGACAAGGTCTTAAGAGTTGTCTTCAGATTCCCGTCTTTGATAGAGATGGGATGTTCTGAGTTCATACCTGAGTAACTCCAGGTTTGTTTTGTACTGAGAGTCAAACACTGCTCCACTGTGTGGATGGGGTTCATGTACATTTTTATTCCTGAGCTACAATTATTCACTCTAATGACTGCAGAGTCAGAGAAGGCGAAGTTGTTGTTCTTGGTGTCGTCTTCTCTAGCGAATATGGTGCTGCTGTCTATTGCAACCGGTCATTGAAAGCTTCCACCTCTTAGGTTTTGGTTTTTATCTAAGAGTCTTCCAAAGTGTTGGGGCCTGGTAGGAGGGTTGGGACCAAAGGGTTGCAGATTTCTATTCCAGATTGGTAAGTTCTGAAGTGTCCCTGATAGGGCTAGGCGATTAATTGCATTTGCGATTCAATCGCGATATTACTGCGCGATTATATAATCGCAGAGACGTGCGGTTATTGCGCCTGAAAGTTTCTCTTGACTTTTCCTGGCTTCATGCCGTATGTACGCCAGACGCTAGTTTTTAATTTTACACTTGCATTCTCAACTATCAAAACGTTTTTCCCGTTGCGGTGAGTTGCGTGCACGCGCGGTGCCTGTGTGTCGTGTACAAACACCGGGCTTTGCGTGTTCACGTGTGTTTACTAGACGTATTTCTTTTGCAGTTTTCCAAGCCGCGTGTTGTGGGGGATGAGTTCATCGCTTAACGTAGAGTAAAATAAGTTAAAAGTTCTAGAATAAGTTCAAGTTTAATTTTAAAAAGTTGTAGAATAAGTCCAGATTTTTACCTTATTTGATTTGATTTTTTGGAAATGTATTTGTATATGTTTGCGTTTATTTTAAGTAATTTTTATTTTTTGTAAGACTTTAATGTGTGTCAGAAGAATAATACTCAGGCACGGGCGGGGCAGCGACATGGGGGTCCTGAGTTAAAACACCTCTAGATGTGCACCGTGTTTATGGTCGTGACTGCATGTTTGTTTTGTCAGGATTCTAAGTTGAAAACGAGCCACACGAGTATGAAGACATTTCACATATAAGTGCAGAAGAGGGAGAGTGAATATATTGGTAGAAGGATGTTGGAGATGGAGCTGCCAGGGAAGAGGGCAAGAGGACGACCAAGAAGGAGATATATGGATGTTGTAAGAGAGGACATGAGATTGGCTCGGGTCAGAGTAGAAGATACTCAGGATAGAATGAGGTGGAAAGGGATGACTCGCTGTGGCGACCCCTGAAAAGGGAAAAGCCGAAAGAAAAGTAGTATTAAACATGCTTGTAGCTGCTACAAGACTTGATGTTTCAGCCACCACCACTGCAATGCAAATGTTAAAACATGTAATAGGTCATTTTAAAAGTAGTTCCCTTTCGAAAAAACTTCGATGTCACATAAGGAGAACAAAGTTTCCCGACCATAAGCTGAAAGCCAATAGAACAACGCAGTGAAAACACGGACTCGACGGCACTGCCTCAGAACAAATTTCTTCACGACGCTGTTAGCAAAATGACGACCAAACATGTACGTGCGACGGTCAAGGCCGTCGAGAAGACATGTGCGTCCTGCTCGGGCCCCATCACGCCACCGGACACGCATGTGCTGTGTGTCGGGTGTCTGGGTCACGAGCAAGCACGCACTGGCGCCTCTGGATAAGAGCGTCGACTGGATCGACTGTCGGGAACTTACCCTCGCCGTGGTCTGGAGCAGCGTTGACGCTTCTCGGCCGCCGGCACGGTCCATCGCGGCTCCAGTTGGGGCGACGGCAGCGCACTCCTGGGGCTCGCAGGAAGAGATGGAGCGCGAATCTTTCCGATTCGGAGAAAGGAAAAGGCAGCTCACTTGGGGCGGCACATGATCTCTTGCCGTACGAAGACCAAGGAGTCGGCCGCCGCGCGCGCAAGACCATGTGGCCACTGCGGAGGAGCTTTTTGAGTTCTTTAGCGACTCTGTCGCCGTCTCTGGAATCAGATGGGAGGCCACCTCGGCCACCGGCAGAGAAACTTCTGGACGGTTGCGGGCTACGCTCCTTCAGCTCTCGTCCCGCGGTCCACAAAGGAGCTCCATTTTTCCAAGAGATCCACGATGAGCTGAGCTCGTGGATTAATCCCCTCACGGCGAAGACACGTCCGAAGGGCCTGCAGCTGTTGTCTTCGGTGGAGGGCGGCGAGAAGGCGGGCTACGGCAACATGCCGCGCGTCGATCCGAAGATGGCGCCGCATCTGTGTCATGGCGTGCAGTGGGGAGCCCCTTCTCTGCCATCCAAGCCTTGCCGCGTCACCGCGACCATCGCGGAGAAGGCCTACGCTACAGCTAGCTACGTGGCTGCTTCGCTACATGCACAGGCCTCACTCTTCGTCCTCGTCTCGAGCCGGCTGAAGGACGAAAAATCGGCGAGTCTGCAGAACGTGGCTCTGGTCACCGACTACGCGCTCGAGTCATCGCGTAGCATTGCCGAGAGTCTGGGCAAGACCATGCCCGGGCTGGTTGTTCTGCAATGCCATCTCTGGCTAAATCTGGCAGACATTAAGTTGGAGGCCCGCCGATCGTTGCTGGATGCGTCGCTTTCGGGCGATAGCCTCTTCGGAACCGCACCCTCGTGGAGGGAGGCCCATAAGCCAAAGAAGCCGTCGCAGCGCGATCGCCCGATGCCAGCTTTTCGCCACGATGCGAGGCCGTACGCTGATGTGGCGCGAGAGCGGGGGCCGCACTCAACGCCCAGCCCGTGGTTCTGAGGGGCTCGATCAGTTCTCCTGACTCTTTGCAAGCCCGGAAGCGGCCGTTTTCCCCACCGAGTAGTTCCAGCTCACGGGGTGGGAAGAGAGTGTGTTTTGCTCACATTTGTGCTACAAAAATAAAAGCTCTTTGTTCTGTTCTCTTTGTCCTTGTGTCTGTGTAACTTCTCCACCGATGACGGCGGGATTGCAGCGCATTGGCAAACACAGGTTAGTGAGCGCGAGTGTCTTTCTCTCGGCCAGCGGTGATATGAACGCGACTATCGCGGCGTGCCGCTCAGCCGAGGGAGGCCGATACTAGATCTGCGTTCCCTGAACAGGGATCTTTTAAGATGCTGACTTTGAAGCAGATATTGGGGTTTGTGCGTCACTGAGTCGTGTTTTCGACTGTGGACCTTTGACTGTGAATTTTCGCAAGAGCAAACTCGAACCCACCCAGGTCGTTTTCTTTCTGAGTGCAAAGCTGGATTGGCGCTTGATGAGGGCCCGACACCAGGATTCGCGTGATTCAGAGCGAGTTGGCCCTATTTATGATGGGCCGGAGACTGGCCGCGAAGACCTTCCAGAGACTCCTGGGGTTGTTAGCGGCAGCGGCGGGCGTTTGCGATCTCGGCCTCCTCCATTTGCGGCCTTTCCAGTGGTGGATACGCAACAATGTCTCGTTTGCCGACTGGAACAACATCCCGACAAGGATTGTAGTGTCCCAGCCTTGTTTAGACGCCCTCTCCCCTTGGCTGCGTCCGGAACTATATGCGAGATGTTTGGCCATGGGGCGAGTGACGAGGCATGTGGTGGGGTCCATCGACGCCTCTCTTGCGGGCTGGGGAGCGACCTGCAACAGCCGGCCCGCTTGGGGCCAGTGGTCAGCAGGCACATCAACCATCAACTTTTCGTTTGCCACGCCGGTTCAAAGATAGGAGAGCCTTTGTCAAAGCAGCGATTATCACACTGGATTGTGGATGTGATTCGTCTGACTTATGACGTGCAAGGTCTGCCGTGCCCAGATGGGGTCCGGGCACATCCCACAAGGGCCCTAGCGTCCTCATGGGCATCGGTAAAAGGGATGGGGCTTGGCGATATCTGCAAAGCGACAGGCTGGGCCTCGAGTGAGACGTTTGCACGTTTGCATGCGCTAGAGGAGGGTGCTGACATTAGTCTTCGACATGTAGTGTTCGACCTGTTCAGTTCCGGGATTTTACCGAGGTTGGATGTCTGGTCCGCGCGTTCTTCGTGCTGGGGGCATTGGACTGTCTGGACTGCCTCCTGTGGCGGGGGTTGGATTGCGTCCTCTTATGTGACATCTCGTTCCCTTATCTCAGGGAACAAGGGTTTCATTCAAAACCTGGAGAGTTTTCAATGTAACTAAATAATTGCCCAAAAAAAATCGCAATCGCAATATTGTTTCTTAAAAATTGCAATTATGATTTTGGGCAAAATTGCACAGCCCTAGTCCCTGAGCAAAACACTGAACCTGAACTGCTCATTCTTTGAATTATTTTTAGATGAAAGCATTTGCAAAATCCTAATGTTAGGTCATCCACACTTCTAGACCAGTGTCACGTCCACCGCTAAAATTGGATTGAGGGCCTTCCTCTTTTACAGGATGACAGCATTCTGTAGAAGCTGCCAGAAGGAGTCCAGTCTCCTTAAACAGCTCAATTCTCTCAATACTTTTATGTTAAAAAAAAAAAAAGTGAAAAAATATGGGGGGGTCAGTTAAAAAATCCTCATGATGATGCAGTGGCTCATGATAAAAACGGTTCGAACAATGTCGTCGCCGTCCTGGTGAAATGACACTCCTCCATACAGAGGATCTAGACCGTTTAATGCTTTATAAGTTGTTAGGAGAATTTTAAATATAATTCTATATTTTACGGGTAACCAATGTAGCAACATTAGCACTGGGCTAATATGGTCGTACTTCTTAGTTCTGGTCAGTAGTCGAGCGGCCGCATTCTGAACTGTGCAACCATTTGTATTTATATATTGTATTTATGTATTTATATATATTTTTGGGTGGCACGGTGACGCAGTGGTTAGCACTGTGGTTAGCGCTGCCGCCTCACAGCAAGGTGTCTTTGACATTGTCTCATGACTTCGTTTGACACTCGAGGTGTGAGTTTGAGGCCGGTCTGTGTGGAGTTTGCATGTTCTTCCCGTGCTTGCGTGGGTTTCCTCCGGGTTCTCAGGTTTTCCTCACGGTCCAAAAAACATTTGTTTCAGGCTAATTGGAATGGGAAAATTGACCACATAAGTATGAGTGAGTGTGTGAATATGCTTGTCTGTGTGTCCTGCTCTGAAAATGGTTGGACACCAATCCATAGTGTGTATCCTACCTCCACCCCTAAGACGCTGAGATAGGCGCCTTTCTTTGACATAGCAACTTTAGCAAATATTTAGAATATATAGCAATTATATTTTCGTTGACTTAATCTATACTGTAATTTAGTCGACTAAAATCCTGTGGTATTTAGTTGACTAAAATTAGATTAAAAAAAAAAAAATTAAGATGACTAAATTGGGTCTAAAACTAAACTGAGTTTTAGTCAAAATACTATGACTAAAACTAAATAAAAAATCTTTGTCAAAATTAACACTGCTGACTATGAGAGGAACTACTTTGTGATTCTTGGGCATTCTCTCCATGTCTCACTCTCTATTAATTATTTTCTTCCGTTCATTCATTCATTGCTTCATTCATCCATTCTTTCATACTTTTACTCTCTCTTTGTTACTCTCATTTACTCACTTGCTCATTCTCTCTCTACTCTCATTCAATCTCTCTTTTTTCTGTGGCCTTCAGCAGTAAAATAAAAGATTCCATCCAGACAGGCTATTATTTCCAGTAATGGTGCACATAACACTCACAGCCTCTCGCTCTTCAGGCTGTTGTGTAGAGTGTGGTGAGTGATGGTGAAGGTCCGATCTGAGGTCTGCAGCTCACTGGACCTGTGGATCCATCATCACAGTTCTAAGGCGTCTGTGACGGCGCCTCCAGGTGTTTATGTAGTGAATGGGAGAAGAAAGGAGCAGGGGATTGTGGGTAATGTGTCCAATCGCTCTCTGTCTCGGGCTGTGGAGTGAGCTGATGGATCAGGGGGTGTGTGGTGATTACGGTGAGTGATGTGTAGGTTCTCAGGGGCCGGTGTGTTAGCAGAACATGAACGGACTCAGGGCGATCGACGAGTGGCGGGCGATCCAGGGAAGTGGGCCGGAGTAAATGGGTGTATTTTTCACAAGATGTCAGTGTGATGGAGCCCTCTCTCTCGTTCCATCAGTCCGGATGTGATGTTTCTCTCTCAGGGTAGATGGGCGAGACGAGATGCTTCATTTGGCTGGTTTTAGACACACAGCGGCGTTTAAACCCGTATAATCCACCCGTAGCTAATCGCGCTTTAGTGCCGGAGTGTCGTCCTGCTGATTCCACACGCATTGCTGTTGTTTGATGCTGAAGAGTTCCATCTATTTCCTGTGTGTAATGTCTTCTCTCGTCCCCCATCAAGAGAGAGAAACAGACTAATGAGATGAATGATTGTGTTACAACTACTCATATGATTATTTTCTCAATTTTATTTAACATCGTTCTCTTTCCCTCTCTCCTTTCTTCATCTTTTTATGGCTTTTTTACTCTTCCTTTCTCTCTCAATCTCTTTCATCCTTACTAATTTTCTCATTCTCTTGGTTATTCTGGTAAGTTATTGATCAGTCCTCCTTACTTTCTCTATTATACATTCATCATATCTTTAATCACATCTTACACACACACACACACACACACACACACACACACACACACACACACACACACAAACAAACTTTCTCTCTTGCTTTCCGTCTCTCAATTTTTCTCTATCTACAATTCACACATGCACACCTTTCTCTTGCTTTCTCTGTCTTACGCTCCTCCCTTCTCGTTATGTGGAATGTAATGGTGTTTAGAGGAATGGGTGAGATTGTCCTTCAGCCGTCATTTCATCGCGTCAATTAGAGGGGCTGTGGCTTAAACTGGTTCCCGTTACATTCGCTGGGAAATTCAATCTGTCTGTGAAAAATGACGGTGTTTCAGTTCTATGAGCCACACGGGCCCCGTTCTCCGGCGCTCCCTGCAGAGCCTAATTGATTCCCATGCGTGGCCCGCCGATGATTGGCGGCTGCGTGTCAGACTTCATGCATTATTCCCCACTGATGCATGACGGATGACGTCGTTGCATGTTTTCCGTGAGGTCATGTGACTGAGTGAATGTTCAGGGCTGTTTGTCACAGTGTCCATCAAGAAACGACCTTGTGTTTGTGACAGAATGATGCAAATTGGGCATGAGAGACAGAGAGAGAGAGAGAGAAGGATTGAGAAAGGGGGATTCTGACAGAGGGACAGAGAAAAAATGAGAGAAATATAGAAAAAGAGAGAAACAACGAGAGAGATAGAGTGAGAGAGAGAGAGTGAGAGAGAAAGTTGCAGAGACACAGAGGGAGTTGTTTTTTTTCTGGTAATTTCCATGAACTCTTCACATTCTTTCGACAGATTTGATTTTCTGTTTCTATTTTCCATTTTTTGATTTACCATTTTTATCTAGTTGCTTCATTTGACAAATCTCAGATGTTGAACACGTCCTTCTCCTTCCCAACTGACAGAGGCTTTTAACGGCGGTTACTTTCATCTGCGGTTTAACTGACAGTTTCTGTGAGTGCAGAGAATTTCCAGACGTTCTGGTCAGACCTGGGTCATCTCAGACTCTGTGATTCTGACCACATCAGATGAGGAGAGAGAGATTAACCCACTCTAACGTAGCGGGTGAGAGGTGAAAGGTCAAAACAGATTGTTAAAGTGAGATTTTGCTGCAGCTTCTGGCCAACAAAGACTGAGGATCGTAAAGTCAGAGAGAGACAAATGAACGTCCGGATTAAGAGCCGGTAATCTGAAGTGTTGTGTCCTCTAAATCACTCAGTCACCAAAGAGAGAGAGAGAGAGAGAGAGAGAGAGAGAGAAAATATTAGATAGAGTGAAAGACAACAAGAGGGAAATGGAGATGGAATTCTTGTGTCAGATGGTAAATGGAAGGTGAATGTGATTGGTTGTCATCTGCTGACCTCCCCTGACCTCACGCGGCGATAGGTCAGTTGAAGCGTGTGCGCGGTGTGTGAGGTAAGTAAGGTCAGATGCAGGTGAGAACAGAATCACAGGCAGGTCACAGGTCATGTGTGTAATTCCGCTTGATCTCACATTTGTTTCATAAGCTGCCGTGTCCAGTCTTCTCTCTCGCTTTCTGTATTTGTCGATCTCTCTCACTCACTTGTTCCCATTCTTTCTGCTCTTTCTTTTTTATTTGTTTTCTCTTTCTCTCACTTTCTCACTCTCTATTTACTACTTTCTTCTTCCCCATTTCATTCTTTCTTGCTGTCACTTTTTCTTTGTCTATATCTTTCTCTGGATTTGTCTGTCTTACTTTTTTCTCTGTTTCTTTTCCCCTCTCGTTAATTGCTTTCTCTCCCTCTCTGTAGCTTGCTCTTTGCGCTTTTCCCCCAATCGACTCTTTTTTTCTCTCTATTTCATATCTCTCTATACATTTCTGTGTCTTAATGTGACTATAACTTTTTTTCTCTTTCTCTTTTTCTAATTTCTCTCTCTCTAATCGACCCCCCCACTACTATATAATCTCATAATCTTCTGATAGTTTCTCTCGCTTGCCCACAAGTCTCTCTCTCCACTGCTTTATCTCCAATTCTGGGATTAAGAGGATGCTCTTTTGGGCGACAGACGGGTCGGTCATGTGCGACTAGTGTGCTGTAGGATTGACCAATCTGACCCCTAAGTGAAAGAGGAAGTGACCTCTGACCTTGATGCGCTAATCTGTGAACTCTCAGCACGATGGTTCTGCTCATTTTCTCAAGAGGTTCAATCTTTGTGTTTCAGCAGATATATGATGGATGTTTAATACGATGATTAGTCATAAATGCTACTAGGATGGTTAAGCAGGTGTTTACCAGTTAGTTAGTTAGAGTGAGTGAGTGAGTGAGTAAGTGAGTGAGAGAGAGTGAGACGTGGTTAGTGAGAGTCAAAATATAGTAGAGATAGAGAGAGGGAGACAATGAGAGACATAGAAAGGCAGAAAGAGAGCAAGAGGGATAGAGAGATCCTCAATTTGAGAAACAAGGAAAAATGAACAGAGATAGAGAAAGAATCGAGAAAAAAGAAACATGCAGAGATATAGACACACACACACACACACACACACACACACACACACACACACACACACACACATATGAGTTTGAGAAACAATAGAGAGTGACAGTTGGACGAATACAGAGGGAGATTGAGTAGGAAGAGATAAAGTAACAAACTGATACGGAGAGAGAGAGTGGGAGAGAAGGAATGATACAAAGAGGGAGAGCGGATGAGAGAGAGCGAGAGAGAGAGAGAGAGAGAAGATGAGAGGGGGAGACAGAGAAAGAGCTGGAAAGAAAAGATGACCGAGAGAGAGAGAGAGAGAGAGAGAGAGAGGAAGCCTCAGGACGACATCTCATCCTCTGACTTTGCTAATGAGAGTTTATTTCCAGCCTGCGGGCTGCTGATTAAAGGCCGTATTTTGTGTTTGTTGTGTGTGTGTGTGTGTGTGTGTGTGTGTTCCCATTGTGCTGCAGCAATAGATAGAGTCTTAACTTAAGTGAGTGTGTGTGTTCAGAACCGATAGAGACTCGAGGCTGTCACCCACACTCCGTCTGTCCAGGTTTATTCCTGTGTGTGTGTGTTTACGTCAGATTCTGCTGTGATGCTTTATTCTGGGGCACAACGGCTTTTCACCTGTTACTGATCAGGGTCCCTGGATAGCAGAACCGACAGACGGGCACTCGGTGGGTGGGGTGAAGGGTCCGGAGATTCAGTTTGAGCGGAATCATCACCGCAGAAAAAACAAGCGGAGGAAGATGGAACAGAGCAGAGGTCAGGAAGTCTCTTGACCCCCGTGACCTCTGACTCCATCTTGTGCGTGTCAACAGCTTATGATGTCATTCTTGATCATTTGAGTGTTTTGATGGCCAATACTGGTTGATCCAGGTCAGTACTGCTAATTGCCTCGGTTTTAATTGCCCCGCAATTGGCACAGTCTTCTCTCTCTCTCTTTCTGTTTATCTTCTTGTCCATTATTTTACATCTTCCTTTCTATCTCTCTGTCTTTGTCTGTCTTATGTTTCTTTCATTCTTTTCCTCTTACTTTCTTTCATTCCTTCTTTCTTTGTTTCTTTCTTTCTTTCTTACTCCCTTTTCTTTCTCTTTCTTCTTTTTGAATTTTCTTATGTTCTCTTCTGCTTTTTCTCTTTGTCTGTCTGTCTGTCTCTCTCACTCTCTCTCTCTCTCTTTCTCTCTCTCTCTCTCTCTCTCTCTCTTTCTTTCTCTCTCACTCATTTTACCTCTCTCTCTACCCCCACCATTGTGGATAAGTGATGGTGTCTCTCGTACTTGTCGTCAGGATCCACTGCTATTGTTCAAGTCACTCAGTTAATTAATATGTATCAGTCAGGCAGTAATTTGCTGCAGTTTGTTTTCACAGGATGGATATAAATCATGTGGTGAAAACGGGAACTCATAGAGGGGAGAGAGTGAGTGAGAGAGACAGAGAGATAGAAGGGAAGAGTGAGAGAGAGAGAGAGGAGGACGTTGCCTGTCACCTCGTCTCTTTGATAAGGACACATGCTAATTTCCCGCTGAGCTATTGAGACGGATTACTGGATCCGCTAACACACCTTCATTAATCCTCCCTCCCCCCCGATGGCCTGTTTGCAGTCTCACGCGTTCATGAGTGCGTCACAAGGAAGTAACGACTGGGATTAGAAGTGGTGTGGGACAGGTGAATCAGTTGAGCAACGTTAGCGCTCTCTCTTTCTCTCTCTCTCTCTCTCTCGCTCTCTCTCTGGGTCTTTTTGTTGCTCTCTCGCCCACAGCAGTCGCAGTGATTAAGTTGTGAGAGGGTGTTTGTCCGGCCTGGTCTGACCTTCATGAGGCGTTTCGAGAGAAAGAGGTGGTGAAGGCGGGACTACGTGAATGTGGACTAGCTGATTGGATGGTGAAATGTGTGTGCGCGCAGTCTGCTCCATCCTCAGGGTTGCCGTGGAGACGAGCAGCGCAGTGATTGTCGATGCAGACTGCGTCGTCTCATCTCTCTGTTGCATTTAAACTCTGTCCCGCCAGTGAGAGAGAAACCTGCAGGTCTTCTTTACTGACATCTGTTCTCGCTCTGCCTCCCTCACGCTCATCAGCCCATCTCACTTGCTCTCACTCTCCTTCTTAATCGTCTTTCTGTCCAGTTACCATTACGTTCCCACCACCTCTCTCCTTATCACCCTCTCACTTTTTTCTCTCTCTTTGTCCATTCACCGAGCTGGCTTTCTTTTCTGTTTCTGTCTGGCCTCTTGCTACGTCCCTTTCTCTTGTTTACTCGCACTCTTTCGGCCTCACCCTCTCTCATTCTTTCTCACTTACTCCCTCTCTCTATCTCTCATTCCCTCTCACTCCTTTTTCTCAAACTCTCAATGAATGTCTTGTTCTGTCTCACACTCTCTAACTCTCTCTCTTGCACCCTCTCCTTTTTCTCACAATGTCCATCCATCTCTTTCTCTCTGTCTCACACTCTTTCTCTATTTTGCAGTCTCACACTGTCTCACTTTAATTCTTGTTACCTCTCCCTTTCTCTCTTATACTCTATCACTTTCTCTCCCTTTCTGTTTCATTTTGTAACATTCTCTTGCATCTCTCTTGTTTTCTCTTTTTTAATATCACTCTCTCTCTCTCCTACTCTACCTCTCTATTGCTCTATTTCTCTCGCTTTCTCAACGTATAAACGTATGGGTAATGTGCAACACAAAGAAAATGTCACTAATTCAGTCATAGTTACTCAGCATCTGTTTATTTCTCGTAAAAAGCATTAGCCACTCTACCTACTTCCTGTTTGTACAGGAAGTCCCAGTCCCAGTCAACATCCTGCAGTGGGCTCTACTAATAATGTAAATGGAAATGCTGATTCAGATCTTGTGTAGATCAGATCTTATTTAGATCTGTTCTACTGGTTTTCTGTACAGATCTTCAGGAGATCCAATGTTTTGGAGATAAGTCCTTCTAGCGCAGGGGTGCCCACACTTTTTCGGTTCGTGATCTACTTTTCAAATGACCTAGTCATCACCTCACTTCATATACATTGGTGTGAAAAACTATTTGCCCCCTTCTTGACTTTTTATTCTTTTAATGTTAATGTTACTGATCATCGAACACATTTTAATATTAGTCAAAGATAACACACGTAAACACAAAATGCAGTTTTTAAATGAATGGTTCTGTTATTTAGTGAGAAAAAAATCCAAACCCACATAGCGTGATGGTCTAGGGTTGTTTTGCTGCTTCAGGACCTGAAAGGCTTGCTGTGATGGAAGCATGAATTCTAATGTCTACCAAAAAATCCTGAAGGAGAATGTCCCCTGACAGGGAGAGACGCTCGTCGGAAATTAGAGTTTGGCAGAATTGTGTAAATGCTGGATTAAGATTGCATGTCGCTTTTTACATGTTCCATCCTTTCAACTCATGTTTAGCCCCTCTCTTTCCTCGCAAGATCGCTAGAGTTTTTAAACTTTTGTTTTTCCTCGACATGTTTTCCCAATGTCATGCGATCTACTCACAATGCCTTTGTGATCGACCAGTCGATCGTGAACGACGTAATGGGCACCCCTGTCCTAGCATGTTGTAACTCGCTTTCTTTCACAGGTGTAAGTGCGCTGCAGAGATTTGTGGAGCTGCGCTTTCTGTCTGAACCTCTGGACGCAGTGACGGTCCGAGGAGGGACGCTGCAGCTGGACTGTCAGGCACTATCAGACCAAGGAGTGCCGGTCATCTCTTGGAAGAAGGATGGTGTTCTTCTGAGCGCACTGGTGGACGAGCGGAGACAGCAGCTGAGCAACGGGTCTTTGCTAGTGCAGAACGTACTGCATTCGCGCCACCACCGGCCCGATGAAGGCTCTTACCAGTGCCTGGCCACGCTGGAGGGCATTGGGGCCATCGTCAGTCGGACTGCACGGGTAACAGTCGCCGGTGAGTTCTACCTTTGCTGTGATTGGCTGTCATCAATTGGTGATTCTGTTCTTGTGTAAATGTCACTTGGTTTTCTTTCTAAAGTTCAGTTTACTGTCAGACCAAGTCAGACCAAAATAAACAGAACACACCCCAATAAATGGAAGCAATGGAAAAATCTGTTTCGCAGCAATTGTGTTAGACCTCTGCAGATCTGAAGATTAAAGTGTTCAAATAACATTACCACACATGATGTCACTTTTCAATCAGTCACAGCCCACCGTGAATTAGACCCTCCCTCTGCTGTGCTAGGCTTAAAACACCACTTTCAAAGAATTCCGTCAGTTAGGATGGAGGATCTTCTCTCTGATCCTGTTTCCCATCCAACGGTGTTCTCCAGGGATCTGTGTTGGGCCCAGTCATTTAATATTTATTTTGTTAACAAAATTGCACAAGCTATTATAAGTATTATGGTAGTCATACTATTATTCATTCTGTCAATGTATCCTTGACTACTGTACTGGCTGGAGGTTTAATTTTATTCAGAGTTCTTTTTTTAGACTAAATTTAGTTTTAAACACAGACAAAAAATGATGGCCTTGGTCATTAATGAAAGTTTGCCAGCCTCAAAGCCGCCTTGGTAGGGACAAAATCTCCTCTCTGGAGGTTGTGACAATGTTGTTAATTGTCCTAAGCATCTGGGAGTCTCCCACTGAGGCAGCATTACAGATTCCGTGCTACACCATTCGAATCCTAACACAAATTCAAGCACACATTGATTGCATTCAAGCAAACAGAGACTTTTGGTTGGCCGTTTAAATGGTCCCATCTTTACTGTGCAGACCACATCATGAGTACAGTTATGAAAACCAATGACTGAAGAATTCAGCAGGTCCTTATCTTCTATCTAGAAACATCTTCCGGAACCAGCATTAAAATTGCACAGAACAACCAACCTACTGAATGTGTAGTGTTAGAATGCCAGAGCAGACTGGCACCAGTGAGCCGGGTTCTCCCCAGGGTTTTTTCTCGTTAGAGAGGTTTTTTTACCTGGTCACTGTTGCATATGTGCTTGCTCACTGGTCTTTGTCTTTGTCATAGCGATATCCATAGCCATATTTTTAATACCAACTACTAATGAATAAAAAACAAAAATCCTCTAACATTTTCACACGTGCGCTTGAGACAGTTAAAACTGTGAAAAGGGTCTTACAAATGCTCAGAACTTGAACTTATGGAATTGGAATCAATTGGAATTGTGTCCGTAGTATCATTCCTTACTATTGTTCTATTAAAATGTTCCAGAGTAATGTTAAATTTGATCATTCACTGTTTAATGTAAAGGGTTAGGGTAAAGACTTGTGATGTATTGTTCTGGGAAGCATGTTAAGGCCGGAGCATATGTCGAACATTAACAACTTGACGATTGACCAGTGAAAAAGTGCCACCTGTTCAAGGTTGTCAAGGTTGATGAAGTTCTGAAATATTTGTCCGATATCTGAAGTGTATTACGACAAAGAACCCGAGTTTTCCTCACAGATTTGAGCAATACAAGCTCAGTGCATTGAAGACAGCTGGTCACATGACCACTCAGTTACAGATTCACCTGCCTCTCAATTTATCATCACCATTACCTCCAGATCCCATCAGGGTTATGAGTCAAGAGGAGGCCGTAAAATGATCTGAAGATGCTTGGAGTCTCAGGGGTCTATCTCAGGTCCTGTGGTCATGTGACACCCGGTGTGATTTTAGACTGAATTTGTTCCAGTTATTTGACCTCAACCTGTCCGTGACGCTTCACAGTCATTTGTTAGAAAGGCTCGCGATGAGACATAATGCTGAATTTGAATTTAATACAGAATTCAATCAGATTACAGCCGCTCTCACCTAATACTGCTACACAATCACTGCATTGCCTTGGAAATGCATTGCATTTTTATATACTGTATATAGTATATAAAGTATATATAGTTGAAAAATGGACAGTGGACATTTTTCTTTTTTAACTGACACTTTTTCCCTTTATCCCCAGATAAATGATGGACTAACCTTTTTAAAGACTATGTTCCCCTAATTCGCATAGCGACTTGAACTAAGAAAAGCGCTAACTAAATACATTTGAACTCGAACTCCTGTTAGTTGAGACACATCAGGACACGGCCATTTTGCCCCAATAAATCTACACAGAGTTGCTTTATTATATATGATTTTGACTTTTACAATAAAGTGGCTGCCACTTTTAACCGACGGCCCAAATAAGTGGAGTGAGCTGCATATAATTCTCGTTGTCTATATGTCTGTCTGTCTGTCTGTCTGTCTGTCTGTCCTCTGTGTAAATGTTTTAAACGATGTTCATAATTGTAAAATGATATGCTGTACTCGAAAACACACTTCTATACATGCTTACATTTCATACACCATTTGGAGACCAACACCAGTATTTGTGCATAACAATGCTGCATAGCTATATTTATTGATTTGACTCAACTGTACTGGACTTTCAGAGAGCTGCCTGAAAATATTGTTTTATTCGTGTTTAATCAGCTATGATAGAATATCTTCTCTCTTGTTTGGTGTCACTATATCTAAATGTGTTGCCCTAGGATCTGTTTTGGAGTGATTATGTCAGTTCATCCTTGGCCGCTGCACTGTTCTCTCTGCCGGCAAGGTTCAATACTATTTAGAGTGTTCTTCGTTTCTACATTTGGTTAAACACAAATAAAATAAAATCAGCTTTAATGAAAGTTAATGGAACAGCCTCAGTGTCGCCTTGATGGGGACAGAATCTCCTCCCTGCCTGGATCCGACCTTCATTTTGTTAATCATTGCAAGTATCTGGAGATTCTCGGCTGAAAACAAATGTTAATTTGATCAACTACATTTGTTTGCTTACAAAGGTTAAATCGAGAATAGATTTAGTTTTTTGTAATAAATTCTCATTTACTAACTCTTTCTTAAATTTTTCTTTAATTTACTCTTTCTTTCTTTAATAACTCGTCTTTACTGTTAAAGTCTTTACTGGTTAAAATTAACAGTTTTTGTTTGTTTTTTTTTTGATGAGTGACCCGTGTCGTCTACTATCAAGCAATTCAAGCTTAATTTCCATATGTAAGTGTTACATACATAGTTTTAGGTGATAATCGTACATAGTTTCGGTTGAGAAGCTATTACCAACATACACTTTCATTTTAAATGCACACAGATTAACACTTTATTTTACATTGCTATACAAGTTTCATTGTTTCAACTAGTTTGATTTATGAGCATGCCGGGTCCAAAAAACCCTTGAACCCGACCCGATACTATAAAATGCAGAGTATTTTTGCTCATTGAAGCTGGTCGGGCCAGCAGACTTCCAGCGGGCCAGTACTGATGAGGCAGCGAAAAGAGACGTCTCGTTCCTGTCAGGGAACCGAGGCAACCATGGATCAAATAGATATCTACCATGCTGCACAGACCCTCGCCAGGGTTGACAAAGACCACACATTTGTGGTGAGCTCCTGGACCGCCATTCAAAGCAGAACCTTCAACACGCCTTCTGTCAGAGGCCAGCAGACAGAGAGGCTTGACCTTCTTCGTTCAAGGGACGGACGTCGAACATTGCGTGAATCTACATGTATACCTTTTGTGCTCATTCACTGGATACAGGGAGCCAGAACACGGGTTTCACAGAAGTCTCAACCCTCGGTTGGCCTGACACTGCTAGTGTGCTGAGCGGACTATATTACTATCCAAGCCTGACTAGGGGAGGAACACTGTGTCAGTATCTCCATCCACTGTAGAAAGGATCAGTGTGGATACCGAACCTCTACCCAACTGGGTGTAGCGTCAGTGTGAGAGAGCTTCTGGGTGAGCTATTCCAACTATGCTGTCATCATATCAGTCAACCTATCAATGTGAAGAACTTTAGTCATATTAATCAGTAGCTAGTATGAAATAGAGTTCTTTGACAAGTTTTCTTTAAGTTTTTATGAAATTCTGAATTTTGAACAGTCATAATATTTAGGGGTTGGGGGGCATCCAACCATGTTCATGCCTAGATCCGGACCCGCTTCTCATCCAGGTTCCAGTTCTCAATTAACCCACCAGCTTTCAATGCATAATTGATAATAAATTAAGTACTGTTGATTGATATACAATGTTTTGTTTTGTTAGTTATAGTATAGGGTTTTATTTCCGCAGAATCTCTTATGTCGGTGAGTAGTTTAACTCTGATTTCTCTCAGTAAAGCTGATTGAAGATCTGTCTGGATTTGTGACTGAAGCTCAATCAGATGCTAGTTAGTTGTGATTGACACTGACTGACGTGTGCGTAGCTGCTAGCGAGCATCAGGGCCCAGCTGAGAAGGATCTGGAACACGTCTGGAAGGGTGAGAGGGTTTACTGGTTCTGAGGCAGAGGAACCTGCTGAGATCTACTGATCTGCTCAGTCTGTTCTTTGCTCACACATCATGGTGTGTTCAGCTGCGTGGAGTACAATATACAGCTCTGTGTTGTTTTTACAGGTGATGTTTTCAGAGCAGATCTCAGAGGTATATCTGATACCCATCACTATGCAGTTTTCACTTAATCAGAATAAAATAAAAAAAATGCACGTTTTATGAATGACCGAGGGTTGAATGCGCATTGATGAAATTCTGATTGTGATGGGAGAGATTGTGGAGATTCTGTTTGTTCAGAGAAGTTGTAGTGAGGTTGAAAGAGACAGAGACTCAGACAGAAAGAAAGAGAATAAAAGAGACACAGACTTCGAAACACAAAGTCAGACAGGCTGACAGACATGGATAAGAGAAGAGACTGACATTCAGACAGACAGACAGACAGACTTAAGGATGAGAGACAGACACTCAGATAGACAGACTGAAGGATGAGAGACAGACACTCAGACAGACAGACTTAAGGATGAGAGACAGACACCCAGACAGATAGATAGATATATAGATAGAGATAGACAGACTGAAGGATGAGAGACAGATAGATAAAGACAGACACTCAGACAGACAGACAGACAGACAGACAGACTTAAGGATGAGACAGATAGATAGACAGACCCTCAAACAGACTGACAAGGATGAGAGACATATTGAGACAGACATTCGGATAGACTGACAGACAGACATTAGAGTCGAATAGAGACAGACACTTGAATAGTCGAGTAGAGACAGACACTCAGGCAGACAGAAAGAAGTAAAGAAAGAAAGAAAGAAAGAAAGAAAGGAGAAGAGACAGAGTAGGGACAGTTACTTCAAACAAATCAGAAAGAGAAGAGACAAAACCAGACTGCTTAAATGGCTGTAGAACATACAGACACCGGCAACACATATACAGAAAGACTAAAAGAGAGACCCACATTCAGGCATTCGGTCAAGAGGTAGAGACAGACAGACAGACAGACAGAAAGGGAGGACATTAAGACAGGTAAACAGACAGACAGACATACGTATAAACTGTCACCCTGCATCAAGCAAAGTACATGAATATTTCATCAGGAGTGATGAAGGTGTTTCAAAGCAATTACTGCTAAATTCTCTGTTTTTTCCCTCCCTCTCTCTTTCTTTCTTTCTCCGTCAAAGCTTTTCCTCTAGCTGCCTGAGTTCAATGCTGCTTCTCGCTGCTTCCCCCTCCGCTTTTAAGGCTCCATCAAGCGCTTCTGACCTTAAGGCAGAGTGAAATAATAAACTGAGTCGCTGGTTCAGACGGACAAAACGTTCCGTTTGTAAAGAGCAGATGCTCCAAGTTCTACATTTATCAGGAAATTTATTCCACAACATTTTTGTGGAATCTGCTGATAGGAAGTCAGTGTTTGAAGACATGCACTCTTCTCTCTTTCTCGCTTACCCTCCTCACCTTCTCCCTGTCTCTAACCTCCTTGACTTTTTTCCTCTCTAACCTCTGTCACCGCCTCTCTCAATCTCTAACCTCATTCACCATCTCTTTTACCTCCTCCTTCATCAGCTCTGTTACAATCCTCTCAGAGCAGGGTGCAGATAAGCATAGCCAGGGACCGTAGTGCACAAAAACACACATTTATTAACAAAACACACATAAACTCAGGACAAACTCAGGAACAGGCTGGTGCAACGTCAATGACAGACAAAGACACTGACACAGGTGGCAACTTAATTTCATGGACTAACGATTAGAACAGGTGGAAACAATGAAGCAACAAACAAAATCCTGGCTTTTGTAGTCCATGATCAAGTCCATAATCGCAACAACCTCCTTATCCCGTTAACCCATGTATTTCACTTCATAACCTTTGCTAAGTCTTTCTAACATTCATTCTCTCTCTTTCCCTCTCTAATCACCTTCATCACCCTGTTTTGTCTTGCTAACCTCTACATTCACATTTTTTCTCTAACTTCCATCTGCCTCTCTTTCTATCTCTAAGCTCTATTCTTCCCTTTCTAACTCTTACTTCCTTCTTCATCACTCTTTCTCTCTCTCTCTCCACCCAACCCTCTTAATCTCTCTCTACCCTCTGTTTCACCCTCTCTCTCTGTTCTTTATCTCAAAATTTTGACATGTGTACCGGCTACTGAAATGCGTCTGAGAGGTTTGTTGTGTGTTTTTGAAGCTCCTGCTGTAAAACAGTGTTTTGCTCTTTTGTTCTGCTCGTTTGACCCAGTTTCAGGGTCGAGTGCCGCTGGAGCGGATCAGCATCTGATTGATGCCATTCACTGTTTCGCTCACAGTAAACGGCCTTGCGCTCGTTGTCTGAGCCACGTAATGAAGCCAATTACTGTGGATCCTGCTGCAGTTCCGGTCAGAGGAGGACGAGACGCCGTTATAACGATGTGTGGAGGATAACGAGCTGTTCCTGAGTGACTCCACGGTCCGTGTCCTTGTTTATATTGACAGAGTCGCTGACATTCATCTTTAATTCACTGTGAAAGACACAAGATTCCACGAGCCACTGGAATGTATTACACAACCTCGCTCAATTGAATGTTTTAGTGCAACTAGTCAGTGTATGGAGCATAAGTCAGTAATCAAAGAAGTAGTTATTGTCTCTGGAGGAGTGTATTTGGAGGACTAGAACTAGTCATTGTCTGGAGTATAAGCCAGTTTATGGAGGGCTAGTGTCTGCAACATAAATCAGTAATCTGGACTGGAGGACTAGTCAGTGTCTAGAACTTAAGTCAGTGCTGGGAGGACTAGTGAGTGTCTGCAGTATGAGTCAGTATATGTTAAAAAATGTCAAAAAAAGATTAGTTTCAGTTATAGAAATACTAAATATTAAAATACTGTATGAAAAATAAAGTTTGGGCATCCCTCGTAAGGCTGCTGCCCCCGCGACCCGGTCCCGGATAAGTGAACGAGAATGGATGGATGTATGAAAATACGGGTATAAAAGTTGGTGTTGTGTTGGTGGGACTAAAACGTAATTTCTGTAGAATTTCTGCTAATTTTGAAAAGTCACCGTCTAGAAGAACTATTAGTGACTGGAGGACTAGTCAGTGCCATGCTAATTAGCAGCAGATGATCTTTTTGACTGACAGAGTTGAATCCCTTGAGTGAACAATTAGCTACAGTGACAACAGAAATGTGTGATCAGCAGAGAATGGAGACGGCCACAAGCAGGTGGGCAGAGCAAAGCATCATGGGTAATTAAACTGCAAAGACCCAGACAATGTTAATTAGCCGACCAGATCCCTGCCCTCTGTGTCGAACGCTGAAATATTGACATAATCACAACCTGTGGATGTAGAGTTCATTGTTAAATGGAGACTTGTTTGTTTGACTTTGATTCTGTGGTTATGACCTTCCTCTATAATTGGCTCATACAAGTTTCTAATATTTTCCCGGAAGACAGAGAAAGTGAGAGATGTAAACGCAAGTGTTCCAATGTTCCTGTCTGTCTGTGAACATTTTACATGGTTCCACGAGCAGATATAGTTGAAATTCTCCTTCTTGCAGCAACTGAATCTGTTCATTATCTCAGTCTGTCTTTCTCCCTCTCTCTATTTATTTTTATTTTACTCCTGTTCCTCTCTCTCTCTCTCTCTCTCTCTCTCTCTCTCTCTCTCTCTCTCTCTCTCTCTCGAACAACATGATTCCACTCTCAGGTGTCTACGACATTCTGAACCGAAGATTTAAAAAAATCCCATTAAATCTATAAAGAGTGAAGCTTTATCTTTTACATTTTGTTTGTTCAAAGGTTTCAGATTACGAGTGTGTTCAATTCACCCCCTCCCTTCCTGCCTCTCTTTCTCTCTGTTAATTAAGTGTAAGTGCTCTCTGGTTTCATTAATTATTGAGAGCAGGTAATGATGTTCCATGTCTCTGGGCCGCAGAGGCAACATTCAGCATTGCTGTGTAAGAGGATTTGGTCCAGTATAGTTTTTTGGTTTTGGTTGGTTGACCAACGGGTCTTCACTATCCCCAATTCTGGAAAATTACCAGAACGACTTTAACGGTAAAGACTGTTCACTCAAGCGCTACCATTCCCGCATTTTAACGGAAAAGAACTATTCACACAGCGGTTTCAAAATCCTGGTATTTTTGGTGACATCATCAATTGGCAATACGTCTTAAACAGCTGCGCTTTTGTAAATATGAATAATGGCGTAATTGTATCATATGTGTTTTACTCTAACCTTTACTCTGATGTGGTGACAAAAGTCTTCATCCGCCCAAATTATTAGAAGCGCTTTGATTTTGCTGTCGTTCCAGCCGGAGGACATTTCCTACTGTGATTTCTGTAAACAGCAATGAGTGACTATTCTGTGACATCATCAACTGGTGACACCTTTTGAACGGCTGGACTTTGAACTTCTGCGTGGTTTTTCCGGGAATCTTTGTTCCGCTTTCATACAGGGCAGAATATCGGCAATATACCGGGAACATAAATAAATAAAGGTTTTCTATACAGTCATACATTTACTCGATGATACTGCTTGGTCCGAGTGCTGTAACCGGGGTGTGACGTCATCATTAGTCGCCAGCCCGAGCCGATTTGGTACCTACACCGGCATATTCACAGAACAAATTTCCCGGCATTTGTCTGTTCACACATAAGTGCATGAAGGGAATATACCGGTATTTTGCTGAGAATGTCTGTATGTGTAAAAGGGGATACTTTCTCACAGGCAAATTATTCTGCTCTCTCCCAGGTCCTCTCCGCGTCGTGGTGCCGACTGAGTCCGTTTCCACCCACATGGGTGACACGGCTTTGCTGCGCTGCGAGGTGACTGGTGAGCCCATGCCAGTGCTGCGTTGGCAGAAGAACCGAGAAGACCTGCCTCTGCTCTTTGACCCTGAAAGCAGAGTGGTGGTGCTGCCCTCTGGCTCTCTGCAGGTCAGCAGTGTGCAGCCCCCCGACTCTGCCACCTACCGCTGCCTGGCAGAGAACCCAGGCAGCTCTCGAACGGGAACGGACGCCGACCTGCGGGTTCTTCCAGGTGAGATGTCTGATTTTTGTCAATACAGCAATGGGAATCTGGTCCAGCTCTCTAATGTTGGTGTTGCATGATATTTTGTACATTTTCAATAGGAAATTGACAAACGCTGTTAAAAAAAAAAAAAGAAAAATAAATTTCACTCTCTGAAAGAGCCGTTTATTTACACCAAGTCCCAGATCGACTGAAACTGCCTGGAGAAAGTAAAGCAGATCCAGTAAGTGTGTGTGAACTCTCAGGAGATGTGTTGAGCCAGACAGACTCTTCCGCCGGCTCGGTGAGGAGCAGCAGGAGATCAGACATGAAGAGGAAGAAAAGTCCTGAATTTTTAGACAGAACACAACAGATATTCCCCTCAGGGCTGAACTGCTGGTTTTTGGCGGTAAAACCAACATAGGTCTTTGTCTCGGACTGTGGAACGGATCTCTGGAGGCTCCGGCCAGACTGGAGTAGGAATTTGACTTTTTTGAAGGATAAATGTGAGCAGAGAAATTTTACATTTTCAGACTTGAAAAAGTTGCATCAGGGGCTATCAGTTCATGATGTCCGGTAATGGCCGACACATTGTAAACCCAGTATTTCTTTGTGCTGAGCTGTTGTAAACATTGGCGTCTAACACCAGCTTGTGTGTGTGTCTGCGGTCAGAACCTGGAGTGCCGCGAGGGCTGGTGTTTCTCCAGAGGCCAATAAAGGTGACGGCTCTGCTGGGCAAGGATGCGGTTCTGGAATGTTCTGCCTCTGGCTTCCCCACACCATCCTTCTACTGGTTGAGAGGAAACGAACTCATCCAGAGCAGGTGAGACAGCGAATGAAAGTCAACATGACCTAGAGTGAGAGAGACTGACAGTGAATAAAATAACATAAGTGATGTCACAAGTGTAAAAGAGAATGCGAGAGAATGGCTGAAATAGTGAGAAAGACAGCAGGAAACTGAATGAGACTGATTGAGTAATAATTAAAGAAAAAGAGGGAGATGGAAAGAGAGAGAGAGGGAGCGAGAAAGAGAGAGAGAGAGAGAGAGAGAGAGAGAGGGAGAGAGAGAGAATGAGTGATGGTGGACTAAAGAGAAAGATGGAGTGAATGAGAAAACGTAATAATAATAATACAGAGAGAGGGAATAAAAGAAAATGTGAAAGAGTCAGTGATGAATAATAGTAATGCAGAGAGAGAAAGAGAATGACTTACAGTGAACTAAAGAGAAAGACAAAGTGAGTGAGTGCCAATGATGAATAATAATAGAAGAGTGTGTGAATGAGTGATGGAGAACTAAAATGAAAGACGGAGTGAGTGAGTGTCAGTGATGAATAAAAATAGAAGAGAGTGAGAGAGAGAGAGAGAGAGAGGGGGGGGGGGGGTGTGTGATGGCAAAATGAAGAATTAGTGTGTGTGTGTGTGTGTGTGTGTGTGTGTGTGTGTGTGTGTGTGTGTGTGCAGGTCTAAGAAATACTCTCTCCTGAGCGGCTCAAACCTGCTGATCAGCAGTGTGACAGACGATGATTCCGGAAGCTACAGTTGCGTTGCTCACAACAAGCAGCAGAACATCTCGGCCTCATGTGAACTTTCCGTGCTGGGTGAGTGAGTGAGTGAGTGAGTGAGGGAGTGAGTGAGTGAGTGACTGAGTCAATTATGAAGAGTGACTCCATTCATTTCCCTTAACTACAGACGTTTCAATCTCTTTTTCTCTCTTTTCCTGCTTTTACCTATCACTTCTGTTTCTCTATCTCTTTATTACCTTTCTTCTATTTTGTCATTATTGTTTTCTCTTTTGCTCTTCTGTTTGACTCTATCTTTGTTTTTTGCATTGCTTTCTTCTTATATGCTTTTTTCTTGATTTTTATATACTTGCTTTTCCTCGTTCTCATTCTTCTCTCATCCATCTATATATATATATATATAACTGGGTGTGTGTGTGTGTTCAAGTTCAAGTTTATACATAGCGCTTTTCTTCAAGACCAACGCAAAGATGTGTGTGTGTGTCTGTGTGTGTGTGTGTGTGTGTGTGTGCGTGTGTGTGTGTACACGTGTGTACATCTGTTCTGACTGTCTCTTGTGTTTTTATCTTTTTTTCTTCGTTTTTACATATTTTTCATTTCTCTTATCTGCCCTGTCTCTTTTCTGATTAGAATTCTCTTTCTCCGTTTCTCTCCGTGTTCAAATTAAATAAATCTGACAAGTTTTTCTTTGCTTCGTGTGTTATTCCTTCTTTTAGAGATGTAACTAGTTACCCATCTGTACGCAGACATGTTTAAGGGTTTGATTTCAGGATGAAGAGAGATATGGGATTACAGGCCGCTAACAAGAGCTCTGAGCAGATTACAGCAGATTAACCTTCATAATCACAGAATCCAGTTACAGTCAGAATCTCCTTCTCCCTCTTTCTCTCTCTCTCATTTCCTCTCTTTTGCTCTCATATTATCTCATTCTCTCTCTCTGTTTATTCTCATATACTCTCATTTTCTTTTAATTTCTCTCTCTCTCTCTCTCTCTCTCTCTCTCTCTCTCTCTCTCTCTCTCTCTCTCTCTCTCTCTCTCTCTCTCTCTCTCTCTCTCTCTCTCTCTCTCTCTCTCTCTCTCTGTTTACAGAGATTGCCGGAGTGTTTGTGTTCTCTGCGAGGTGGATGGAGATTAATTACAGCTGCTCAGCAGTTTGTTGACGAACACTTATGTCCCGCCGCGTCTTGCGCAGCATGTTCTCACAATCCCGTCTGCTTTTAGCCATTTAGTGAGAACCAGCGATCTGGTGAAAGAGAATGTAGCTGGTGTCGGATGGTCTGCGGATCTATGGCTGTTAGAAAGTTCAGCTACCTTGTTGAACATGTGGGGAACCTTACTTGTGAACCAGAATGATTCATAGAGACATGACAGATAGACAAACATGCACACAGATAGATAGACTGAGAGAGAAATAGAGAAAGATATAATAAGGAGTTTGCAGAGCAAAATATTGGATGTAGAGAAGGAAAAACAGAAATAGAGAACTAGAGGGAGATATAGCAGAGAAACCACGAGAGAGATGTAGAGGGAGCAGATGGTGAGTGTTAGGGATGTGGTGTTGCTTTTCCAGGATGAGGATGAAGGTTAATGTGACGCTCAAAACATGAGATTTACTGAAAACAGACAGGATTTATTTAGAGATTGAAGACTATCTTAGAGACTATCCATTCACAGATCACAGTCTCAGTCTCTGGTTCACCTGCAGGAGTGAAGCCACACATGTATGATTGTTCTCTCTCAAATTCTCTTGAGTGTGTCACAACTAGCATTAACATTAACTGGGCGATGTTTGCGTCACCTCGGAGAGAAGAGAGAATGTGAGTGTGTGTGTTTTCTGTCCCAAAGTGGAGCTCCATGACCAACTTTGAAGGCTTTGATCAAGATTAAGCTTTCCTAGTAGAGATTTCCAAGTTTTCTTGTTTAGAACACCATATAATAGGTTCAATTCCCAGAGAAAGCATTAGGTTGGATGGGTTGTGGGAGAAATAGAAAAGTAAACAGTAATGCTATGTAAGTCGCTTTGGATAAAAGCGTCCGCTGCAGCCACAAAAGCAAAAGATTTTAGGACTGGGGTCACGATTGTGTTTTGGTCAGGATTGTCATGTTAGAGTGAAAGGGAGGGACGTAAGGACTGTTTTATGTCAGTGGTGAAAGCTTTGATTTATCTAGGCGTGTGTGTGTATGTGTGTGTGTGCGTTCGCACATGCTGCCGGTTTGTTTGTAAACGTTTGTAATTGGAGAGTTTTGCTCGTTGCCTCAGGCGATGTGGGAAACACCGGTTATAGTGGAAATCGTTTAGTTTAATTAGTGTTATTCAGTGCAGATAAAGTCGCTCTGCTGCGCGTGTCCTACATTCATCCATCCACTCGTTCACTCTTTCATTAGCAGACCTACCTCTTATTTCCTATGCTTTGGTTTGTTTCTTGTATGTGTAATTTCCAGGAAACCGGATGAACCGCAGGAATCCGCCTCATTCCACGCGTCTGATGCGCGTCAGACTATTATTGAGATGAGGTGGATCGATACGTAATTTTCTCGCTGGAATGAGCTTCTCATTCCGCAGAGAAGAACAGAGTCGATTGGAGTCTGTGGAAAGCGGCGTTTGGGTTTGACTTTAATCATGATGTTTCGGAGAGCGATCAGCCTGAAGAAGGAGTCTAGCCGATATAATGATGCTCTCACGATAATAACCTCTCAATCTCTCTCTCTCTCTCTCTCTCTGTTGTCTCATTCACTCTGTCTATATGTTTTGTATTCACTTCTACACTATTCTTCATCCTCTCAAGTCCCAAGCAGATTCGACAGATACTCGGATCTCTGAGATTCTCAGAAGTTTCTGAACTTCAGTTCTGATCTCTCGTTGTATCACTCTCTCTCTTTCTCTTTCTTCCAGTGCCTCCCCAGTTTCTCAGCTATCCTGCAAACACATTTGCGTACGAGAGCGCAGACATCGAGATGGAGTGTGCGGTGACAGGAAACCCACAGCCGACCGTCCGCTGGGTGAAGAATGGAGAGATGGTCGTTCCTAGTGATTATTTCCAGATTGTGGTGAGAAAATTAAAGACTGAGAGAGAAACAAAGAATGAAAGAGACTTAAGAGAAATGCAAGTGAGAGAAAAGCAGAAGAGATCTAGAAAGTAACAGAAACAGACAGCAGAGATAAAGTGACAGAGTGGTCAGTGTTTAGGCTCTTGTTTGGGTTGGTTGAGGTTAGTTCATGTTAGTGTTTTGGTTAGTCAAGGCGTATTAGTTTGTTTACAATAGTTTGTGCTAGTTTTCGGGTTATTTAGGAAAGTTAGTTTAGGGAAGTATATATGTTAGTTTAGGTTTGTTTCAGCACTGCTGTGTGTGTGTGTGTGTTTTCATAGATGAATTAACCGCATACGTAGTTGGTGAAGCGGTTTGGTTTGGGAATTGCATGTTTCCGGTTTCAAAATGTACTGCTTAAGAAGAAGAAGCACGACTACATGTGACTGTTTTTGAAGCAACACAGAAGATCTTTGCATTGGCTGTCTATTGGAAAACCGAAAGCAGATTGGCGGTTTCTTGCGTTTGTTGCAGGACGGGGGCAACTTGCAGATTCTAGGCCTAGTTGGCTCTGACGAAGGCTTTTATCAGTGTGTGGCGGAGAACGAGGCAGGAAACAGTCAGGCAATGGCGCAGCTCATCCTGCTGCAGGCCGGTAAGAGCGCATTCACCACGGACGCTGCAACATCACGCTCCCATGCGCTGATCTCAGACCTGTGTCAGCAAACCATTCACTCACACTGATCTAAGACCAGCTCCATCAGACTTGCTGCTGCCACTGCCAACATCCATCCTTCCATCATCATCATCAGTGTACCTTCTGTCGGCGGATAACGAACCTCGTCCCACGAACCATCTGCTGGACGTGTCTCACACAAAAGCAGGAAGATTAAAATGGCTGATTCATGGTGTGGTGTCAGTCATGAGCTCCGCAGCAGCTGAAGCTTCAGAGATCGCTGTGGTGTTCTGGTTTTAATCATGGTTGGAACAATGGTCGACTGGTCCCTGCGGTGATGGGCACAGATGGCGCCTGCGCTGCAACAGCATTGCTGCGCCGACACAGCTGGGGTCAAAGGCCACAGCCGGCACCCGGCAACCAGACTGGGCTGTTGCCACGGCTCAGCCACACTGGAGCGTGAAACGCCGCCTGGGGGCGGGAAAACAGATGCCACACTACTCCTGAATACTCCTTATGAGAGAGAGAGGGAGAGGAGAGAGAGAGAGAGATGAAAGAGAGAAAGAAGGGATTGAGGGGGGAAGAGGTAGACGAAGGTAGAGAGAGAGAGAGAGAGAGAGAGAGAGAGAGAGAGAGAGAATACACACTCATCAATATTGCTTGGAAAGAACGAGAAAGATAAAGTTTACATTACAGAAAGTTAGAGTGTGAAAGAAAGCAATAAATCATGATATAGGCCTAAAAACAAAGAGCCAGAGCAAGATTGACAAATCGGGGGGAAAAAAAATTATCCCATTGTAACAAAAATCCTATTGTACAGAAAATTGTACGGAGAGAAAGTGGAAAAAGTAAGAAAACAAAAAAAACTCCAGTAAAGAAAGAGATTTGAGAACAAAGTGCCCAACAAGAAACAAAGATGCAGCCAAATCCCACAATGCAGTGAGAGAGAAACAGATATAAACCAACGTTGCTGATGGAGATGGATTGAGAGACAAAATCTGTAAGGTACAGAGAGAAAAAGACAAAAATCACTCAATGCAGAGAGAGAGAGAGAAGAAAAAAGAGACAGACAGACAGAGAGACAGGTTTTTTTCTTTGTCTTCATTACTGGACCTTAAACAAAAGCTCTGCGGTGTTAAACACACTATATTAAAGTCAGCTGTTGACGTGACAGCCACACAAAAGACTCACACACCATGTGATTCCCCCTGTGGTGAGTGAACAGTCTGTTTCCCCGTCAGCTGACATCAGAATGTAATCTGATGATGTCACAGCAATAAGGACACCCCCAGGTGAATTCACTTTACCTATGGATAGATAATTAACAACAAGGAAAGAAGTGGCAATGTTCTGTCCAGCTGTGTATGATTGGGGGGATTTCACTGCCCCCTGAGAATTTGGAAAAGAAGCTAATATAAACATGGGCGTGGTCCGGCCCCGGGGGCGACATGCGGCCCATGGTTTGACTTTAAATGGCCTGTGTAAGGTTAATTAAAAATGACAAAATGAACATTTAAATTTTTTAACGGACAAAAATTGCATTTTCATTGAAGTTGTTTTCATGTGCATGAGACAATGCAAATGTCAAGATGCTGTTTCAGTGTCACACACTTTCAAAAATATCTGTCATGCTAAAAATAGAACTTGAAAACACTGAAACTTGAGAACATGAAAAATAGCCAAAAAGTAATTTATGTATGTAAAGGTTTTCTGTAGTATTATTCATTGTGAATAAATACACGGAATATTCTGCAGTATTAAGTTCAGTGT